>JAQGAK010001484.1:0-31667 GCA_034696945.1 Lipothrix lubbocki | reverse complement strand
TTCCAAACAGAATAGTGTCGGATGGAAATAAATTACGTTAGAAATTCAAAATTTAATAATTGTGATGTTTTGATTGCGTTTACAGGGTCTAACGCAACTTCAGACGGGAGTGCAGCAGTCTCTTCAAGGTTTATTGAATTCCCTTACTGGGGCATTGGGCAACACTGGTGCTTCAGCTTCCGCTGGTACAAGTACCCCATAAGCGGAAAAACGATAGAAAAGCGACTCTCACAATATTGACTGCCAATTATTTTAAACTTTATCTCAACAAGTGCAATATATAGATTTATGTAATATGTTTGGATGCGAAATAATAAATTAACTAATGCAATAGAATGGTACTGTATGAAATAAATATTGTTATGTACATATTTTATTGTTTTTCCTTGTAAAGATTTTTGTTTTCGTTGTGCCTTATACAAATATAAGAAGTAACAGCAAAATTGTCATGTGCATATTGGCTTATTTATCAATATTTATTCATATATATATAAATATTAGTTATTTATTATGTAGCTCATCTGGGTACATACAGAAATCGTATAAGCAACGTATATTGAAACTAGAATCCTGGGTATATTTAGGCATAATACATCTATGCACATGGAATAATCAAATAATTATATAATAATAATAATTCAAATCTTCCTCGTAATCATATTTGCAATATTTCCAAATTACAATTGCGAACGCTTTACACCGGACTTTGGCTATAAGAGATCTCCATATAAGAGAATTCTTTCTATAAGATATCCTTTGGGCTCACATATCATACATAATTATATGCATATGTACTAGCTCTCTCTATAAGGGAATTTCTATATAAGAGATAGATTTTGGTGATTTATAGCGTTTCCTATAGCGAGAGTTCAGTGTAGTACTTTCTGAGGTTGGCGACGGAGTAGCCGTCTTAATTCTACTGCAGGTTTATAGATAAAGGAACACCAAGAATCTTTCTCACTACAACCTAAATTTCCTTAACAATAATCAATTAAATTTGTTTTTATGAAACGCAATCACGTACATACAAGGAAAGAGTGAATGCATTGTTTTCATATCGTTTTATAATGTGATAGTGGCGAAATGTTCATTCTTTGTGTAGGAGTTTTGTTTTCATACTTCAATTCAAGACTTCTACAAAAACTTTTTTCATTCACAAAACTTTCTCGTGTTAAATACATAACGCACTTTATTTATAAACGCTTGCTTTTTATATTGTTGATAGATTTTTAAAAAACGTTATGTTGGCAGGAATAATGTTAAATGAATTTTGCGGCACACAGAGTGTGTTTAGAAGAATTAACCTTCTTAAAGCTAATTTGGTTTAATAATTTTGTATTCCAAATCTACAATTTTGCTTATTCGTGCTAATTATGGAATATGTATTTAAAATGCTCTGCACGTGTTCAAAACGCGTGAAGCCTATAGACTATAGTCTTTGAGCTCAACGTTTCACGAAAATTAGGCAGAATTAATTATGACAAAACTAAGGTTGATACAGAGAATTATTTAAAAAATTCTGCAAAAGACTTTAAGTTGAAAATCCGAAACATTAGACGGCTGAATAAAATTTATTTCTTCATACAGGGTAGTATTAAAAAAACGTTAGCTAAACGTCGAAACTATTCCCGCATAAACTTAGAGTTTATCAGGATATTTCAACATATCAATATCTTTTAGAAAGGCTTTGAATTCCGCTGTATATTCCTCAGGATATTTCATGAAGTGGCACACATGTTGAGTGTCCTTCCAAACTTTTACTTTTACCTGGGTTGATTTGGAAAATAATTAAATAAACTTTAGGAATATGGGGAAAAAAATTATTAACTATTTGCCAATATTTAGAAATTAGAGAAAACATTTAGTAAAAAAAGACTTACAGAACGACCATTTTCCTTCCATTCCTTATGAAGTTTCTGTGCGTTTTCGTACAAAGCCGTTTGATCAATTTCTGAGCAAAAAAACAAAGCAGGGGCTCTAATAACGCTGTTGTGAAAGAATTGACGGTTTTGAATGTGGTCCTTTATGACAAATTGATTGAAAGATTTATAGACATGGCAGCTGTAAAGGTTAAGGAAATCATCAATACATTCTTTTGTGAAGTTGCTCTTGGTTCTATTATCATGTTTGAAATATCATCGACAGAGCTGCTTCTATAAATCTTGTAAAAGTTCACCGCCGCCATTTTTATTTTTTAAATATGATTTTATTAAACATGTACAATATAGATATTAATGAATGAGGCAATATTCAACTCACAGTATTAAAGTTTCCAGGATTTTAGTCGCGACGGGGCTCTTCGGAAAGAAACCCGCGGCGACACCAAGCAAGGTTGCTTTCCCGTAGCCAACACTATCCCAAATTTGCCCCACCGCCAGGTTTTCCATGAATCTGTACTTTTCCGGGTTCTTACTCATGGTAGTTAAGACTTTGCCCCACAAATATGCTCCAGACGAAAAGCCGTGAATGACTGCAGACTGGTATTGCCGGTTGCTTTCCAAGAAATTCAACATGTCGTATGCTACAACCTGTGTTGGTGTGTAATTTTAATTAATAATTAATTACTATAATAATATTTATATGATATTAAAATATCGTAGGTGTAGATGCAAAGTGCGCTATCTCCATGTGGACCTAAATGCAAAATGAGATCGCTAACCATCAATTTAGGATTAAATGAATTATCCCGTGTAAATTGCGTCAACAACTAAAAATGGAGGGAGTTTACAGTTAAAATTCCAACTGCAAGGAGTTTGTACATTACAAGATTTAAGCCCGTGATTCACACGGGAAAAACAATCTGATTGGTCGTTTCGCTGTATAATGTATACCGCCAAATTTTAAAAACGTGACAGATACATATCTACCGTGAACATAGGTGAGAGGATAAGGCAATTATCACATACCTGGAACTTAAATTGATGGTGGATGCCCCACTTTGCAGCTACACGCACATACGAAGATAGCCCACTTTGCATATCCACGGACGATTTTGTATTTACAAATTTAATTAAAAATCATACCAGTTCATCAGAAGGCCAAAGTATCTGCGACGGTTTGTTATTGTTAGTAAGAAGAACATCAAATCCTTGGTCCAGATACAATTGCACGAACTTCATAATGTGCTTCCGCTGTGCCAACAGCCATCCCATCATAATACAAAGTGGAACTTTGTCCTTTGCTTCTCCTGGAATTTCCATTGATACCCTTCCCTCTCCATTCCAATCCTGTCTAGGTGGAAGCTTAGAACGTGTCGTTTTTGAAGGAAATACTAGCGCTCTTGGAGCATTGGAAATTAATTCCAACTGACTCGCTAGCCTTTGAGTGCTGTGAAGTCGGTATCCAAATATTTTGAATAGGGTCACAAGATTTCTGTTATTGGAAATTATAATATTAAACATTTCCTCTAAAGACTTCCGCAACTAGTTTGTTCAAAAATCAAATAATTTCAATTTTAAATCACATATTGGTGGTTGTGTGCAATGAAAGGATAAATGAATTGGCTTACACACAATTGTGAACTTTATTATTTACTGTTTAGCTTATAAACTTACATTGTTTCTTGTAAACATGCTCTACATGCTGCTGTTATTGATATCAAAGTCCATCACATTGTCCATCGCGTGCCATCATTTGTTAACATATTTGATGAATGGTTGTTGCATTGTTTAATTAAATGTATAAAATGAATGTAACACTACCAAAATAATTTGAACAATTACAATCAAATGTAACGCTTAAAGAAATGGAGGCAGACAGTGTAATAATTAAAATTAGATAATGCAATGCTAATGTATATAACGCTACTTGAGGTGCAAGATGGGTTATCCTTATTTTTGTTCAAAATCGAGAAAAAGTTATCACTGCTTTTTTTGCCATTAATTCTTCATTAGAAAAAGTAAAGTTTATTTTTATCCATACAAAATAATCAACTTGTAGACGTCAGGATGACATAAGTGTGACGGCAGAAAACCGCCTTCACTATTTCAATATCAGTTGTTTTGCAGTAATAAATGCACGCGTATTACGTAAATGCTAAAGTATAAGATTAGCTATAAACAAATGCTACGAATCCAAACTATGAGTATTTAACCGATTGTAAAACCAATGTGAAATAAATAAGTGAATAAGCAATATACCTAATTATTTTAAATTTCCATTTAATTTTCCTGCGGAGATTGCTAATAATTAGCAATCTCCATTATTATGTATGCGTTTTTGTGTATATAGGAGAATAATTTACAGAAGTTTCCATTTCAGTGTAAATTTAAGATAACCCCTTAGAATATTAGCAGTAAATATATTATGTGATCACATACGAAGCAAATGGTCAACAGCAAACTCATTACAGAGCAGTGTCATTCATTGGCACGTGCTGCTTTAACACTGTCGTCATAGTTGCTCCTCGCTGGAGTCATTCCACTGCTGACCTTCTGAACTGCACAGCATCCTCAACTTGATTTTGCGTCTACGCACAGAATAATTTATACATTCAGGCAGATCATTTCTGCAGTGTTTAATGCACACGTGCCGCGTCAAAACAATCTCCGACGACAACAACAAAGTTTACCGTTTCAATCCAGTTTTTTTATATAAACAGGAAAAATTACTTCGTAGATGCGCTTTAAAAATACTCGTAGATTTACGTCATGAAATATTTTGAATGAAGACATGGACGGCAAAAGTCTGTATAAAAGGGATTTTTCTTTTCCGAAGAATCATTACACTTTTCGTTCACTAATAAGAACATTATTTACAGACAATCTCTTTATTGAATTTAGTTAAAAAAAATTAATAATTTTTTTTACAAGTTGAATTTTTGCCACTACAACGTCACTTTCTCCAAATATTCTGTCTCTTTACTTATATCTGTAAAAACTTTTTACGACTTTCAATTTTTAAAACAATTCAAAAACTTGTAGCTTTTCAGCCGAAACATTAGAAAGGTCAATAATTTCCCCCAATATGTCAAAGTCAATTTTAATTTCAATTGCGGTGGTGTTCATGGCCTTTGCGGCCAGCGAAGTTTACGGCGCTTCCCGGTTTGCTCGTCAGGCTCCCGCCGATGGAACGACATCCGCCGGTGCCACTAGTAACAACAACCTCACGAACATTACCCTGATCCTCAACGCAACCCAAAACGCGAATCTGAATTTAAACTCCACAGTGCAAAATGCCCTGAAGAACTTGACTGACGCCCTCGCCAATATCACAAATCCATTGAATCAACAGTTGACAACTCTCCTGAGCAACACTTCGTCTAACGCAAGTAAGTCTACCTTTTTAAAATAAAATTTCTATGAAATTAAATCACCCTTTTTGTTTATTTGCTAATTTCTATAGTATTTTTAAATTGACAACGCTCATTATTAATTAAAAGTATTGTTTTGAAATTGATTTTCCCTTTATATAATTTCCGTTGCATACATGGTCACGCTTGTAACGATTATTTAAAGATTTTTATTTTATTTTTTACTTGTTGATACACACAAATATGCATTGAAAATCAACTGTTTTTTAAATTTAAAGATTTGTACTTTAAATGAATTTAAGGGTGAAAATTACCATTACCGTATATTAATCAGGCTTAAATTAAATTTTTTATAGCCAACCTGGTTCAAAACGTGCGCGACCGCTTGCAACAAGCCCTGGACCAGCTGAACAATGCCACGGGTCCAGTAAACCAACAGTTGACCACGCTCCTCACAAATGCAATCAACACTCTCAACCAACAGCAACAGGCGGTGCAACAACAACTCACTCTGGAGAACCTGCGAAACGTGACGACTCAAGCCTTAAAAAATGTCACCACTGCACTTAACACGGCAATTTTTAAGCCTCTTACCAACGCTAAGCTTATTGCGGAGTTACTTCAGCAACAAGCAGCTCTTCAAAACATTCTCACCAACTTAAACAGCACTACTTAGCAAAATATCCAGACCGCAATTACTAACGCTCAGGCTCAACTCACGACTGTAAGTTTCTCTGTCTTTCTTTTCTATAAAATGAACCGAATTCCAAACAGAATAGTGTCGGATGGAAATAAATTACGTTAAAAATTTAAAATTTAATAATTGTGATGTTTTGATTGCGTTTACAGGGTCTAATACAACTTCAGACGGGAGTGCAACAGTCTCTTCAGAGTTTATTGAATTCCCTCACTGGGGCATTGGGCAACACTGGTGCTTCAGCTTCCGCCGGTGCAAGCACCCCATAAGCGGAAAAACTTGAAAGAAAAGCTACTCTCACAATATTGACTGCCTATAATTTTAAACTTTATCTCAACATGTCACGAGTGCAATATATAGACTAATGTAGTATGTTCCGGTGCTAATAATGAATTAACTAATGCAAAAGAATGGTATTGTATGAAATAAATATTGTTATGTATTTATTATTGTTTTTCCTTGTAAAGGTTTTTGTTTTCGTTGTGCCTTATACAAATATAAGAATTAACAGCAAGGTTGTCATTTGCAAATTTGTTTATATATTAATATTCATAAATATATATAAATAGTATGTATTTATTATCTCATTTAGATGCATACAGAAATCCTATAAGCAACGTAAACTGAAACTGGAATCCTGGATATGTTTACGCATAATACATCAATGTACATTAGGATGGAATAATCAAATAATAATAATTTAAATCTTCCTCGTAATCATACTTGCAATATTTCCAAATTACCATTGCGAACGCTTTTTGTCTTTTCGGGGTTGGCGACGAAGTAATCATCTTATTCTACTGTCGGTTTATAGATAAAGGAACACCAAGAATCATACTTACTGCAACCTAAATTTCCTTAACAATAATCAATTAAATTTGTTTTTATGAAACGAAATCACGTACATACAAGGAAAGGGTGAATGCATTATTGTTTTCATATGGTCTTATAATGTGATAGTGGCGAAATGTTCATTCTTTTTGTAGGAGTTTTGTTTTCATACTTCAATTCAAGATTTCAACAAAAACTTTTTTCATTCACAAAACTTTCTCGTGTTAAATAACGAACTTCATTCATAAACGCTTGCTTTTTATATTGTTGATAGATTTTTAAAAAACGTTATGTTGGCAGGAATAATGTTGAAATGAATTTTGCAGCACACAGAGTGTGTTTAGAAAAATTAACCTTAAGGCTAATTTGGTTAAATAATTGTTTTTGTTACAAATCTACAATTTCGCTTATTCGTGCTAATTATGGAATATGTGTTTAAAATGCTCAGCGCCTCTTCAAAACGCGTTATAATCTTTGAGCTCAACGTTTCACAAAAATTAGGCAGAGTTAATATTGACAAAACTAAGGTTGATGCAGAGAATTATTTAAAAAAATCTGATAAAGACTTAACAAAGTTATTGAAAATCCGAAACATCAGACGGCTGAATAAAATTTATTTCTTCATACAGGGTAGTATTAAAAAAACGTTAGCTAAACGTCGAAACTATTCCCGCATAAACTTAGAGTTTATCAGGATATTTCAACATATCAATATCTTTTAGAAAGGCTTTGAATTCCGCTGTATATTCCTCAGGATATTTCATGAAGTGGCACACATGTTGAGTGTCCTTCCAAACTTTTACTTTTACCTGGGTTGATTTGGAAAATAATTAAATAAACTTTAGGAATATGGGGAAAAAAATTATTAACTATTTGCCAATATTTAGAAATTAGAGAAAACATTTAGTAAAAAAAGACTTACAGAACGACCATTTTCCTTCCATTCCTTATGAAGTTTCTGTGCGTTTTCGTACAAAGCCGTTTGATCAATTTCTGAGCAAAAAAACAAAGCAGGGGCTCTAATAACGCTGTTGTGAAAGAATTGACGGTTTTGAATGTGGTCCTTTATGACAAATTGATTGAAAGATTTATAGACATGGCAGCTGTAAAGGTTAAGGAAATCATCAATACATTCTTTTGTGAAGTTGCTCTTGGTTCTATTATCATGTTTGAAATATCATCGACAGAGCTGCTTCTATAAATCTTGTAAAAGTTCACCGCCGCCATTTTTATTTTTTAAATATGATTTTATTAAACATGTACAATATAGATATTAATGAATGAGGCAATATTCAACTCACAGTATTAAAGTTTCCAGGATTTTAGTCGCGACGGGGCTCTTCGGAAAGAAACCCGCGGCGACACCAAGCAAGGTTGCTTTCCCGTAGCCAACACTATCCCAAATTTGCCCCACCGCCAGGTTTTCCATGAATCTGTACTTTTCCGGGTTCTTACTCATGGTAGTTAAGACTTTGCCCCACAAATATGCTCCAGACGAAAAGCCGTGAATGACTGCAGACTGGTATTGCCGGTTGCTTTCCAAGAAATTCAACATGTCGTATGCTACAACCTGTGTTGGTGTGTAATTTTAATTAATAATTAATTACTATAATAATATTTATATGATATTAAAATATCGTAGGTGTAGATGCAAAGTGCGCTATCTCCATGTGGACCTAAATGCAAAATGAGATCGCTAACCATCAATTTAGGATTAAATGAATTATCCCGTGTAAATTGCGTCAACAACTAAAAATGGAGGGAGTTTACAGTTAAAATTCCAACTGCAAGGAGTTTGTACATTACAAGATTTAAGCCCGTGATTCACACGGGAAAAACAATCTGATTGGTCGTTTCGCTGTATAATGTATACCGCCAAATTTTAAAAACGTGACAGATACATATCTACCGTGAACATAGGTGAGAGGATAAGGCAATTATCACATACCTGGAACTTAAATTGATGGTGGATGCCCCACTTTGCAGCTACACGCACATACGAAGATAGCCCACTTTGCATATCCACGGACGATTTTGTATTTACAAATTTAATTAAAAATCATACCAGTTCATCAGAAGGCCAAAGTATCTGCGACGGTTTGTTATTGTTAGTAAGAAGAACATCAAATCCTTGGTCCAGATACAATTGCACGAACTTCATAATGTGCTTCCGCTGTGCCAACAGCCATCCCATCATAATACAAAGTGGAACTTTGTCCTTTGCTTCTCCTGGAATTTCCATTGATACCCTTCCCTCTCCATTCCAATCCTGTCTAGGTGGAAGCTTAGAACGTGTCGTTTTTGAAGGAAATACTAGCGCTCTTGGAGCATTGGAAATTAATTCCAACTGACTCGCTAGCCTTTGAGTGCTGTGAAGTCGGTATCCAAATATTTTGAATAGGGTCACAAGATTTCTGTTATTGGAAATTATAATATTAAACATTTCCTCTAAAGACTTCCGCAACTAGTTTGTTCAAAAATCAAATAATTTCAATTTTAAATCACATATTGGTGGTTGTGTGCAATGAAAGGATAAATGAATTGGCTTACACACAATTGTGAACTTTATTATTTACTGTTTAGCTTATAAACTTACATTGTTTCTTGTAAACATGCTCTACATGCTGCTGTTATTGATATCAAAGTCCATCACATTGTCCATCGCGTGCCATCATTTGTTAACATATTTGATGAATGGTTGTTGCATTGTTTAATTAAATGTATAAAATGAATGTAACACTACCAAAATAATTTGAACAATTACAATCAAATGTAACGCTTAAAGAAATGGAGGCAGACAGTGTAATAATTAAAATTAGATAATGCAATGCTAATGTATATAACGCTACTTGAGGTGCAAGATGGGTTATCCTTATTTTTGTTCAAAATCGAGAAAAAGTTATCACTGCTTTTTTTGCCATTAATTCTTCATTAGAAAAAGTAAAGTTTATTTTTATCCATACAAAATAATCAACTTGTAGACGTCAGGATGACATAAGTGTGACGGCAGAAAACCGCCTTCACTATTTCAATATCAGTTGTTTTGCAGTAATAAATGCACGCGTATTACGTAAATGCTAAAGTATAAGATTAGCTATAAACAAATGCTACGAATCCAAACTATGAGTATTTAACCGATTGTAAAACCAATGTGAAATAAATAAGTGAATAAGCAATATACCTAATTATTTTAAATTTCCATTTAATTTTCCTGCGGAGATTGCTAATAATTAGCAATCTCCATTATTATGTATGCGTTTTTGTGTATATAGGAGAATAATTTACAGAAGTTTCCATTTCAGTGTAAATTTAAGATAACCCCTTAGAATATTAGCAGTAAATATATTATGTGATCACATACGAAGCAAATGGTCAACAGCAAACTCATTACAGAGCAGTGTCATTCATTGGCACGTGCTGCTTTAACACTGTCGTCATAGTTGCTCCTCGCTGGAGTCATTCCACTGCTGACCTTCTGAACTGCACAGCATCCTCAACTTGATTTTGCGTCTACGCACAGAATAATTTATACATTCAGGCAGATCATTTCTGCAGTGTTTAATGCACACGTGCCGCGTCAAAACAATCTCCGACGACAACAACAAAGTTTACCGTTTCAATCCAGTTTTTTTATATAAACAGGAAAAATTACTTCGTAGATGCGCTTTAAAAATACTCGTAGATTTACGTCATGAAATATTTTGAATGAAGACATGGACGGCAAAAGTCTGTATAAAAGGGATTTTTCTTTTCCGAAGAATCATTACACTTTTCGTTCACTAATAAGAACATTATTTACAGACAATCTCTTTATTGAATTTAGTTAAAAAAAATTAATAATTTTTTTTACAAGTTGAATTTTTGCCACTACAACGTCACTTTCTCCAAATATTCTGTCTCTTTACTTATATCTGTAAAAACTTTTTACGACTTTCAATTTTTAAAACAATTCAAAAACTTGTAGCTTTTCAGCCGAAACATTAGAAAGGTCAATAATTTCCCCCAATATGTCAAAGTCAATTTTAATTTCAATTGCGGTGGTGTTCATGGCCTTTGCGGCCAGCGAAGTTTACGGCGCTTCCCGGTTTGCTCGTCAGGCTCCCGCCGATGGAACGACATCCGCCGGTGCCACTAGTAACAACAACCTCACGAACATTACCCTGATCCTCAACGCAACCCAAAACGCGAATCTGAATTTAAACTCCACAGTGCAAAATGCCCTGAAGAACTTGACTGACGCCCTCGCCAATATCACAAATCCATTGAATCAACAGTTGACAACTCTCCTGAGCAACACTTCGTCTAACGCAAGTAAGTCTACCTTTTAAAATTAATATGCACTAAAATTTTATTCTTTCCATTTATTAATTTTTACAGTATTTTTGAAATTATAATTTTTTCTTATAAGCATGTTTTAAAATGAATATTTCACATTTTGTCGCTTACATGTACTCGCAATAATTATTTAAAATTTTATTTTTCAATGACTAATAAATATGAATAGGTATTGTAAAACAATATTTTTTTAAAAATATTTGCAATTTGAAAATTTCAAGCTTCAAAAATCAGTACATTCCTACATTAACTATATAGTTAAAATCAAGCTTCAATTTTATTTTATTTTGTATAGCCAACCTGGTTCAAAATGTGCGTGACCGTTTGCAACAAGCCCTGGACCAGCTGAACAATGCCACGGGTCCAGTGAACCAACAGTTAACCACGCTCCTCACAAATGCAATCAACACTCTCAACCAACAGCAACAGGCGGTGCAACAACAACTTACTTTGGAGAACCTGCGAAACATGACGACTCAAGCCTTAAAAAATGTCACCACTGCACTTAACACGGCAATTTTAAAGCCTCTTACCAACGCTAAACTTATTGCGGAGTTACTTCAGCAACAAGCAGCTCTTCAAAACATTCTCACCAACTTAGACAGCACTACTCAGCAAAATATCCAGACCGCAATTACCAACGCTCAGACTCAACTCACGACCGTAAGTTTCTCGGTCTTTCTTTTCTATAAAATGAACCAAATTCCTAACACAATACATACTTTCGGATGGAAATAAACTACGCTAGAAATTTAAAATTTAATAATTGTGATGATTTGATTGCGTTTACAGGGTCTAACGCAACTTCAGACGGGAGTGCAGCAGTCTCTGCAGAGTTTATTGAATTCCCTTACTGGGGCATTGGGCAACACTGGAGCTTCAGCTTCCGCCGGTGCAAGCACACCATGAAAATGGATGAAAAAACGGGGTTTACTGACTGAGTCGACTGCCAATAATATTAAATAATTTCTAAACAAATCACAAGTGCAATACAAATAGACTTAATATTATCCTAAAATAATTATTAAAATAACTCGTAGAATAGAAAAACTGTATGAAATTGAAATGAATCATTTTACGTATATTATTTGTTATTGCTGTTCTTTGTTGAAGCAGTATGTATTATATGCAAATATAAGAATTACGAACAAAACTGTCATTTATAATTTATTTATTTGTTATTAACTCATCCTGATCGAGGAATCGTAACACCTACATACAAACAAGGATCGTAATTTAGAATTGTAGATATACATACTAGAACATTCGAATGCACATTAGGAAATTACATAGTAAACTATAATGGAATATAGTCAATAAATAAAAAAAAGCAAATCTGCTTCTCAATCATATTGAAAATAAACACCGCGACCGCTTCAGTGCGAGATTTCAGTGTATAAGAAGAGATTGATTTTAGTTATTTATAGTGTTCTCTTATAGCGAGAGTTCAGTGTAGAATGTATATTAGAAATAATTTACATACTCGTTGTATTTGCATGCGTACTATGGAAACACGAGATTGCAATCAATAATATCAAATGTCAAGCGCTTTCAATGAAGTTGTTCATCATAAATGTTAAAAGTCAAACTGTCTTGTTTCTTAATATATTCTAGGATTGGATGCATATTAAATTATCATTGTGCATGTATATCGCATACCTATGTATACACATACGCATAATCAAAGGACAATTTGGGAATTGTAAAAAATAAATTTAAGCGTTTGCAAAAATGTCACTTTCATGCAAATCTATAAAAATGCAAAATAAGCTTTGCGTGGTAGTTCTTCAGCTTGAAAGTAATAGAAATGGAAATAAAATAAGTCAGAAAAATACAAAATTAATACTGCATATAAGAAATAAAAGTTAATAAAAGTTTATTCAATTATTCGTATAACTAGCGTTAAACAAATCTGCAAACTTCACATTTCTATAATCATTATTTATGTATAGCTGCTCTTGCTAAAGTAACTAATCTTTTCATGCTGACCTTTCACCTCCTTGTATCTTTATTTACGCCGTTATCCTTTCATCCTGGATGTTCTCCAATGCAAAAATAATACGACGGACGAATAAACTTTGATGTTCTTAGTGTGTTATTTAGTGTGTTAAGTCTTTTAGTTCAAGTTTGACGGTCAAGGAAGAACAACGCTCCTGTAACTTAAGTGAAACATATGGTTAAACAATATATTTGATTTCTGAATTTGAAATATTTAGCTAAAAATTTCTTACTTAATAAATATTAAAATAGTGTAAATCTTATTACTTAATTCAAATATTTGTCCCGCCATGGCAAAATCAGTCCTAATAATCCTAACAGCAATTTTTGTCGCCGCACTCGCCGTTCACAAAGTTTCCCCGTGCACTCTGCAAGCTTCGGACATAGCAAATGCCAAGACCGGTACAAATATCACAAATATAGTTGGACTGGTTTTAAATGCAGCAATATCTTCTGGGAAGTTGACCACACTTGAGAGCAGCGCACTTGATAATTTAAGCGCTAGCATAAAAAGTCCGGTGAGTTCTTCGGGAACACGTTTAAGGACGCTTCTTGGACCGAAATTGCACGATGGGCGTAAGTAATTTAAAAAATAATTGACATTTGTAACTTTCAAAGATAATTACTTTTCTCGTGTAATAAATTTAATGATGTAGAAAGAATTAACAAAATAATAAAAGCAAAGAATTTTTTTGGAGCAATTTGTTTATTTTGAATAATTATTATTATTTGATTATGTCTTTTTCTTTTAGGCAATTCCGTTGTTTACGTCCTAAAAGAATTCCGAGAAATTCTAAATCTTCTTGGAAATGTTGACGCCGTTGACAAAGAATTACAATCGCTCCTCACTTCAGCCGCAAAAATCCTCACCAGAGAGCGCCATGTGGTGGGCCAGCAATTTATTTTGAATTACATCAGCCAGCAAGTAAATCAGACGTTGACGAACGTGACTGAAGAGCTTTACACAGCCCAAGATGTTCCTTTCGGCTTGGTGAATGAGTTGGAAGTTACAGCTTTAAAAGGGCAGAGGGAAGTTCTGCAGAAGATAAAGGTCTACCTGAGCAAAGCTACTTTAAAAGACATTCCAAAGGTGATTGTCGACGTCTTCGGTCCAATTCGAAACGTAAGTTTTGACTTTTAAGCAAAACAAATGTAATTGAGGAAATGAGAGAATAATGTGTAAATTTTATAATTATTACTAATTTTATTGTGAAATTAATTTGCATCTTTATTTTTTCTTACAGATTGTGTTTGAATATTGTGGGAATGCTCACCAGGGCGTGTTTTCTTTACTGATGTTTTTGACGGATTTAACTCGTTGATTGTTTGAAGTGTCACAAGTCCCGTCCAGAGGGCGGAACTATTTGAATAATTTCAATATGTACTTTATATACTTTATCATTGTGTTGTTTCCCTTCGTTATCTTCTATGAACTAAATAAATAGTATCTCACGCGCAGATTGTTTGCTTGTAATTATTTATATAAATGTTTTTTTTAATTTGTATTGTTTGGTTTCTAAACGAAAAAACAAAAGTGAATACATTATTTGTATATCCAATTGTAATGTTACCATTGCACACAAAACATTGGTAAATTTGTATGTATGATACACATATGCAGTTTATTCCACTTGAGATTCGTTGAATAGTCGTTAAAAATTAATGGGCAATGAGCATTGTGAGACTTGCGTACATAATAATTAAATATGTTAAAGTCATATGTATATATACTATACAATATATATATAAATTAAAAACTAAAATTCAATATAGAAATAACAAGTAAAGCAAAGTAAAATATAAATGAAATAAATCCAGAATCTACAAATAAACGAGCAAAAAAAATAAATTCATACGAAATGTGTAGGTTTTCATTCAAAATATGTATATATTGTATATATAAAACGTCATTCCGAATCCGTAGTTCAAAATCAATATGCACTGATGTTCATGCAAGAGCAAACTTCATGTTTTGTAATTACCACACTTTTACACACTTTTGAGTGAATTAATTAAAAGCATTATAGGGAAGTAATTATCTTTCAAACTATTTTGAGTTTTTGAGACTATCCATTAATTACTGCGTACACAGGAATGACGACAATTCCTCCTATGAAATCTTTTTAGGATAACTGTGTTGGAGAGATGTCGTGACGATATTCGGCCTGCGGCACGTGTGTTATCAACCAATATTTAGTATGTATATATTTGAATATTATTTTCAATTCAATACATGGTCATATTTTCATCGTTAGCAGTTTGCATGACAAAATCAAGAAAAGGGCATCATATCATTACTCTTGGCCGTTAAGTCTTCACTTCATTAGATAAAAAGTGAAGTTTATTTTTATCCATACAGAATTGTCAAATTATAGACGTCAAAAGAACACACGTACCTAACATGTATTATTATGTGTTTAGTCAGAAATCCGCCTTTTACTGTTTTAACGTCAGTTTTTTGCAGCAATGATTACACGCGCATTACGTAAATGCTAAAGTACAACATTGACTTAGAAAATGCTACGGATACAAAATATCTAAATAAATTTACCCAAAATAAATGCGAAATAAATGAAAAAATACTAAATACATAATTATAAAATAATTTTTAAAAACTGGGATTTATACCCCGATTTACCCGAGGGCCTTACAGAGTCGTAACCATCTTGGCATTTTATTATAATTTCTCTTTACAACTTTTATAAAATGATATATGTAATCAATCATAAGTAATAATTAATACATAATGTAAAATAAATTCACATTGAGTACAAAATAGCATGACATACATAGAAATATTATTTTATAGTTAGATGATTAAAATATTTTTTTTTAAATTGCATATTCTTGCAAAAATAATATTGAAGCTAATGCAAACTAATTCAAACTGCAGGATCATTAAATAAATCAAAATTCCATAAATAAATGCGAAATAGATAACATAAATGAAAATTATTATTTATTAATTTCCATTTAAAGATTTATATCGGTGAAGAGTACAAATTATGCATGTGCTTTGTATATACACTGAACTCTCGCTATAAGAGACCTCCATATATAAGAGAACTCTCTCTATAAAAGATCCTTTGGGCTCACATGTCATAGATGGTGATATGCATACGAGCTCTCTCTATAAAAGAATTTCTATAAAAGAGGCACATTTTAGTGATTTATAGCGTTCTCTTATAGCGAGAGTTCAGTGTAATGTAGGAAAATAATAATTTACAAAAGTTTTTATTTCAGTGCCAAAATCCAATGTAAATAAGCCTTAATACAATTACCTTACAATATTAGGAGTAAAGAAGCAAACATTTAAGAAGCAAATAGTCAACAGCAAAGTCAGTAAATAACAATTTCATTCATTAGCACGCGCTGCTTTACCGCTGTCGTCATAGTTGCTCCTCGCTGGAGTCATTCCACTGCTGACCTTCTGAACTGCACAGCATCCCCAACTTGATTTTGCGTCTACGCACAGAATAATTTATGCATTCTGCAGGTCATTTCTGCAGTGGTTAATGCACACGTGCCGCGTCAAAACAATCCCCAACGACAACAACAAAGTTTACCGTTTAATAAATCCAGCTTTTTACTAAATTGGAAAAATTACTTCGTAGATGCGCTTGAAAAATAACCGCAGATTTACGTCCTGAAATATTTTGAATGAAGACATGGACGGCAAAAGTCTGTATAAAATGAGTGAAAAATAATCCTTGCAATTTTATTTTGATATTACGTATTAGCTTTAATGGACTAATCTTTAACAAATCCAAATATGTCCACATATTTTGCATTTTATCTTGTAAACAATGACGAAAATGGCATATTTTTTTCGGCTCCGTTTCCCATATTTATAAAAAAAATAAAACATTTAGAAAAGTTTCCTTTTCAGTTCACAGTCATCAGAGTGTAAAGATAACGCCGCTGCAGTATATAAAAGATTACATACAAAGCAAAAAATAAATTGTCAACAACAAGAATCTTTGCATAAAGCAGTGCCATTCATTAGCACGCGCTACTTTAACATTGTCGTCATCGGGAGAGCTCACTGGATTCATTCCACAACAGATTACTGCATGACCGTTTGAACTACATACAAAGCTTCCTCAACTTGATTTTGCGTCTACGCAGAGAATAATTTATACATTCAGGCAGATCATTTCTGCAGTTCTAAATGCATACGCGCTACGTCAAAACAATTTTTCGCTCTAACAAAAAACATCAAGAGTTAAAGTTCTGAGTCCAGTTTTTTACAAATAAAAAAAACAACTATACAGATGCGGCCTAAAAATAGCCGTAGAAGTACGTCAAGAAATATTTTGAATGAAAAGATGGATCAATAATATCTGTATAAAAGCAATTTTTCTTTCTTGGAGAATCATTACACAATTAGCTTACTGAAGAGAACAACATCTAAATAGCAAATCAATTGACTTACAATATAATTTTGAGTCATTTACTTTAACAATAAATTGAAACTTTTCAGTTAAAATCAACCTCATTATTTTTTCAGTCTCTATATATTTGGAGTTTAAAATATTTTGAAGTACAAACATTGTAAAGCATTTTCTAAGATCGACAATTTTTCACAAAATGGCAAAATCAGTTTTAGTAACAATTGTCGTGGTGTTCATGGCCTTTGCGGCCAGTGAAGTTTACGGTGCTTCCCGGTTTGCTCGTCAGGCTCCCGCCGATGGAACGACGTCCGCCGGCGCCACCACTAATAACAACATTACTAACATTACCCTGGTCATCAACGCAACACAAAATGCGAATCTGAATTTAAACTCCACGGTGCAAAATGCCCTGAAGAATTTGACTGACGCCCTCACCAATACCACAAATCCATTGAATCAGCAGTTGACAACTCTCCTTAGCAACACTTCGTCTAACGCAAGTAAGTTTTTCAATTGTTTTTTAATATTTTTATTATTTAATTTTGCAATTAATAAGACTATTTTTGTAATTGGTATTTTTCAAAATTAATAATGTTTAAAAATTAATACTTCGCCTATACATAATTTAAGTTGCTTTTGCTACTATTTCAAAATTTTGTATATTTAATTTTCCCATGATTGATAAAAAGTTTGTGACATTGCATCGCAACTTTCATTAGGAAATTTAAATTGAGATTTTCACTTTGATAAATTGAAATTGAAGGTCCAAAAATTAACACTATTGTTACTATTGTATCCTAATCAAGCTTAAATTTTATTTTATTTTTTGTAGCCAACCTTGTTCAAAACGTGCGGGACCGCTTGCAACAAGCCTTGAACCAGCTGAACAATACCACGGGGCCAGCGAACCAACAGTTGACAGCGCTCCTCACAAATGCAATCAGCACTCTTGACCAACAGCAACAGGCAGTACAACAACAACTCACTTTGCAAAACCTGCGAAACGTGACGGATCAAGCCCGGAAAAATGTCACCGCTGCCCTAACTAGGGCACTTTTAAATCCTCTCGCCAACGCTCAAATCATTCCGACTTTAATGAAGCAAGAGGCAGCACTTACAAAGATTTTCCAGGATCTCAACGGAACTTCTCAGGAAAATATCCAGGCTGCGATTACCAACGCTCAGTCTGAACTCACAAAGGTAAATATTGTTGTAAAATTAATTACAATCTATACTTTCTAAATGGAAAGAGCAAAATTTGTAGGAATATATAGTTGACATCAAATTTTAAAGAATTTAAATCTTTAGTTTTTAATTTTAAATCTAATAGTAATGTTAATTATCATTGTATCACAGGAACTAACGCAAGCTCAGACGGGTGCACAACAGTATCTTCAGGGTTTATTGAGTTCCCTTACGGGAGCTTTGGGCAACACGGGTGCTTCAGCCTCTGCCGGCGCCAGTACGCCCTGAAATGAAAAAAAAGGAAGCGAAGGTATCTGCTGCCATTGATTTTAAGCAATTTCTCATTAAATCAAAGTGCAATAAATATATTACTCTTTTATTATAATTCACTATTTATTAAAATAATGATGTTTACATACATTTGTAGGTAATTTTACTTTATTATTTATAATTTTTTTGTATTTATTGAAACATTTTTGTTCTTGAAGAAATACAACTTGTGCAAATAAAAGGATTACAAGCAAATTTTCGTGTGTGAAGTTATTTATGTAATTTAACAGCTTTTGTTTTTTACTTCAGAATCATTTCTAATTTTACATACAACTTTTTGACAACATTTTTTTATTTATTTAGAAATAGTAAGATAAAGATGACCATGATTTATCCTCTTTAATACATTTATTTGCATTCGTATGATTTGATCTCTCTAAAAGTACACATGTATATCGTCATAGCCTCAAAGTGGGCTATCTCCAAATGTGCGTCTCTAGCTGCAAAATGCGACATCCACCAACATTTTAAATGCAAGGTATGGGATAACTCCGTTCTAATTTACAAATGCCTTGAAGTTGAAATTTCCTCTTTGAAATTGAAGCTTCCTCCGTCTTCAGCTTTTAATACAATTTAAACGGGATATCCCATCTTGCACTAAGTTGATGGTGGATACCTCAATCTCAACTTACATTTATCGAGATAGCTATAACTTTTCGAAGTTGCACGGGTGTTCAAATTATGCATAAAACCATTACATACTAAATCTCTGAGTGACCCTGGGTGGCGGGTTTCAAAATTTTAAAACTAGTTAATTTGAGTAGTAAAAGTAATTTGTAATATGTCAACTAATGTGCCGGAATTCTGAATTTTTGAAAAATCACAGGCCTAATTCAGAACGGAAAATATTAACTTTGCTCCAACGAATTTATTTCTGTAGTAGAGTAAACAATATTCCAAGTTTTCCACGACGGAGAATTTATCGATTCACACATTCTCCCACGCAGCTTATAAGATTTCAGGAAGGTAAACGCAATGCAAATTCGGGCTAAATCATAACATTGTAGCTATAGGGTTGTGTTAATTCTTCTTTCATGGGCCGTGATGATTTGAAAACGTGATAATAATAAACATTTCCTTTTCCGGAAAAATTTTCCTTTTGTTTAATCAAGTCTGTTGTTTTTCATTTGAATTAATAATCATTTTGTTTTGGTGTATTCAAGTCACTGTGAGAATATTAAGTCATTAATTATTCACAAGAAGGAATTACAGTACATCCTCAATTGTCAATGTGAGTTTTAATATAAATCTTTAAAATCACAAATGTGGCACAAAGTAATGTATAATACAATACAATGTGTGATTGTTTGTAATCATCACTTACAAATACGAACTATTTCATATGTATGTTTATACCTGTGATTAATACAATAATCAGTTTTAATGGCGAAAAACGTTAACACCAGTTTTCCCCAATGACAAAAATAATACTGATGGGACTAAAACAGCAATAAAATTATAATATTTAGACTTTGTTCTATCATCCCGACAAGCGTGGCCCAGGTGACATGTCCAGTGAAGGCCGCTTTCACCCCGAAACATCTCATAGCCTCTGTAGATTTTAATAAGCACGTGTCCTTCAATGTATCGTAAAACGACCCATTACCTTTGCTTAAATGTGAATGAAGATGTTGCCTGCACTGCTTTATTAAGTCTGGTTTCAATTTATTCGTGACTGCGTGGACATTTGCAAGCTGTCCGAACACACCGATAATGACGCACGTAACCATGAACGTGAGCAGCATTGGGAAGAACGCGTACAGCCATATTGGTAAAACGGCGGAGGTTGTTATTGTGACGTAGGCGGATGCGACCGTCAAGGCAACGATTAATACAGTTGAGCCCGGTATGATAATGTCTGCCCAAAATTCGTTCACCAGGACGTTGTAAATTTCAATTACTTTGAGCATGCGGAGCTTTGCTTTTGCGGGATTCTCCTGTTGTCGCTGAGACGTTATGAGGAACAGGCATCGTTTAAATTGCTTGTTGAAACCCGCCCTATT
Organism: Lipothrix lubbocki; assembly: GCA_034696945.1. Classification (NCBI taxonomy): domain Eukaryota; kingdom Metazoa; phylum Arthropoda; class Collembola; order Symphypleona; family Sminthuridae; genus Lipothrix; species Lipothrix lubbocki. The sequence goes on along the minus strand of JAQGAK010001484.1, from coordinate 10,643 downwards.
AGAAATTAGATTTTAATGTTAAATACCTATGTGAAATTGGAAACAATTTGTTCAAAAACACAACTTTCTTGAAATACCTGCGAACGTCTTTTAGCCAAATATTAAGACACATGACAGCCATCATGCAAGTTTGACCAACGCTTAGTAATAATACTACGTGAAACCATGTGATAACAGATTCCAAAACCCCAAGAATAATTTTCGTAGAAAATGAGGAACGCCGCTGTGACGCTCCAAAAACATTTGAGATATACATTGCACCATGTGGATTAAGCAAGTAAAGAACGAAAGAAATGAGCGGCATTACACAAGTTAAGATGCCCAAGCACAAAAATACTAGCCAACTGAATGGGTGGGAATGCCAAGTCCGCGTAAACAGTCCACTAACTTCCTCCGATTTATTTATCACAGTTGTGATTCTGCTCAGCCCCATCAGCACCGCTAAAGAAAATGTGACCGAGAACGCATACACTATAAGGAACACTAAATGAATGCAGGACTGCAGGTCTATCCCGTGACAACGAACGTACTTAACAAACATCACAGTTTGGAATCCTGTGTGTAGAAAAATTAGGCAAGATACGAAAACAAATGTGTACATTTGTCTTGCACTTGTAGTGATGTCGTAAATTGAGGTCGACGTTTTTACAAAAGGAACAACTTTTAAGAGCCAGCCCAAACGATAATTCAATTCGGCAATTTTTACTGACAACTTTGCTAACTTTCTAGCGTACAACATTTTGCTTTCCATTGTGAAATTGTACTAACTTCTAAATCGCAGACTGTGGACACGCTCAAATAGCATGGACAAACAAGTGAATGATGTTTCTCATGATAGAAAATTACACGTCAATAAATAATTCTAAGATTTTGGGGGGTTTGACGGATATTGAAGTTTTTAATTCCATGCAAATAAATTATTTAGTTCATTAATTATCACAGGTATTACTTATTCCGCCAACTCCTTGCCGGAACCGTGGCAAGAAGCACGTATTATACACATTCATCATTCATTACACACGGGTACAAGTACAAGTTGATATTCACCCCAGGAATATGTGAAATTGTAATTGTGTATATTGTAATATTCGCTCACGATATGAGGTTCTTGAGGTTCAATGAAAAAAGTATAACATTCACTTATTACATGTTTTTTAGTTGCCAATAGGGATACAAACCAATAATGCGCGATGTACATTCAATATCTTATAAGAGTTTTTTTTATGGGCTTCGGTATATAAATATACAGAAACTTCTCCAACATTTTTATGATTGAGTATAGCCAAGCGCTACAAAAACTTATATTATAGATATAAAATATACTCAATATATTTAGTCGTACCTGGACTCTCTCTATAAGAACTCTCTTTATAAGGGAACTCTCCCCATAGTATCACTTTCAAGCCCGCCCTACACAAATTGCATGGTTTTGACTCTCCAAATAAGGGATTTCTTTATAGTGGATATTTCTCTATAGTAGCACAAATTAGCACGCATATGGAGCCAGTAGCTCTCTCTATAGTAGCATTCTGACAAAAAATCATTTACAGTTGTTAAAATACGTATGAATATTTTTCTTAAGGTGATATATAACGGTATGCATATCATTTTAAAATTACATTTTTGAAAATAAACAAACAAATTGATTGATTACGTGTAAACTACAATAAATATCCTACTTTTTAAATACAAATTTAGGAATTATTGTGAACAAATTATTATCTAATATATTATTAAATTATACATTAAAACTAACATCGCATTTAAATCCAAAAACGAATAAAATTTTAAATATTAAAATATCATGGTAATGATTTTGTTTGTTATACATTCAGTTTTAATTGTGTCAATGTCCAGGAGTATTATTTTCAAATAATATTATAAGCGGGATAATGTTGTAATGTTAAAAGGTCCGAAAGGGGAATTTGTTTTCAAAAACATGGGGAAACATTGCAGTTATTCATACTGTACAAACGATAATCAACCTTTTTGATTGTCAACCATGCAGTAATCATACAACCTATTTGGAGCAATTTTGTATGATATTCTATATAAGGGACTCTCTCTATAGTGGCACTTGTGGGCTGATTTATAGTGTTCTCTTATAGAGAGAGTCCAGGTAATCAATTTTGCATCGAAAGAGTTTTCGAAGTTTATTTTTATCCAACAAGGACGTTGACCAATATTACGCATTATGCATATTTGTGTTTGAATAGATAGTGGTGCATCTCGGTCTTTTAGGTATGAAAGCAAGTATTTCTTTAAAAAATTTTCCCGCTTTGTATTGTACGCGTTATTATTGTACGCAAATGTTGCAGTCAACATAAAATAATGGCATTACTGGCACTTCCAGTAATGACCATCTAATGATTCCTGGACTATATAAGTAGGGTCAGTTCGTATTCGTACAATAAGTCAGTTCCTGACACACCGTCCACCATCACCTTGTCTTATTCTCTCTTCTTTCCTTAACCCACCTGCATCATATCTCTCATATGGTAGCAGAGCGAGGTTCTTTCCTCGAACCTTTGTTACCCGGGACAAAATCTCGTTCATATATTGACAATTATTTTGGCTTGTCCAATTTATTGGGAGATTTTATTCCCTACTCCTTATACCTTTTTACGTACTTCCAAATCTCGTTCATATATTGACAATAATATTGGCTTGTCCAATTTATTGGGAGATTTATGTACTCCTTACTTATTTGAATTCTCGTCCATATATTAGCAATTAATCTGGCCTGGCCGGACGATTGGGAGAACGTTCATTTTTATATATTAACATAAAGATACATAAAAGTTATACGTAGAAGCAAGTTGATCCGGGTAACTACAAGGTGGGTGAAGACCGATTTTCGAAAAAATACAATAGAGTAAGCCGAATCTAGGAAGGTGTCACTGGGCAGCTGACACCCGGGTAATAAACAAATATTATCCATAGGAGGGACCGTTCAAATGAGTAATCCAAGGCCATTAAGGGACCCCAGAACAATAAGACTCAGGCCCTGGACTCTCCACAAAATCGACTTTCCGTCCTACGGAGGTGACAAGCGTAAATCCGACAACAAATCCGAAGGAGAGGTCCAATTTTGGCGATCGTGGTGTGACAACGTTCAGAACTCAGCAAAAGCAAACTCACCAAGTGTTGACAGGATGTACGACAAATTTTGTCAAATAGGAGCAATCTCACCGAGTGTTGGTAAGAAGAACGGTAAACTCAAGGTACAATAAACTTCACTGAACTCTTCTAAACTAAATGAACTTGTGAGAGGGAGTGGGGAGGCTGCCAAGGCTAAGCCATTCAAGGTCAACCAGATAGTGAAGCTAGAAGAAGAAAACTATAGGAGGTGGATGCTGCAGATTTCGTTAGTCCTTCAGGCCCGGGACTTATAGGACCTTGCCACTGGGACCGAAACGAGGCGAGAATTCAATCCAGATGATGCCGATCAAGGAGCCATTGCAACTGACCAAGCAGCATGGGACAGAAAGGACGTTGAAGCTCGATCCATTATCTCGATCAACACTGGGTGGGATGCAGACTAATTATATTTATGACTGTCGTACGGCAGAAAATATGATGGAGCAACTAGAACAGATAAATGCCGACAGCAGTAACCTAAACAAGCAAGTGACTTTAGCCAAATTCTTTGCATAGAAAATGGGTCCGGAAGAATCTCCTGTGCAAGCTTTTAGGGAACTCAAAGGATTATCTAAAAGCCTTGACTACATGGGCAGCCCAATCGACGAGTCCATTTTAGTGACTCGGATCATAGCAAGCTTTTCGGACGAAAAGTTCAGTGCCTTCAAGAGAGCATGGGCCAGCGTACCAGACTTTTATTAGACCACTTTACGGCTACTCAGCAGGCTTAAGCAAGAAGAGCTTAAGCAAGAGGTTCATTCACGGAAGGACATAGGCAGACCTGGAGCCCAGGCTTTCATGGCTAAGAATCCACAGGAGACCACCGGGTATCAAGGGCACACGAGAAAAGAAACTGTTAGTGTGCTATAAATGCGCGAATCCTGGACACATAGCGAAATATTGTCGAAGCATGAAGAAACCGTTCAACCGAGACCGGCCATACAATCCATAAAAATCCACATAAAATCTCGGAGGCATTTTCATTTTAACGTGAGCGCGTGTGCTTTGGAAGTCTATCCGGTAAAAGAGGTAGTTTTCGTAGCCGTTCAGACCTCTCCTGTGGACTTTAGCTTGCACTTGGCCGTTTGGGTTACTACGTATGTTATGTCTTATGTCCATGTCGTACTGCATATCAATTTTAACTAAAATTTAGGGTGATCTAAATTTGCGTTTGGGTTTTTTAGGGATTTCCATAATGGGACTTTTGACCAAGTGAACAGTGCAGCCCGGAAGGAAGAACGGAGAATAATTGAAAACCCGGGATTTTTCTGTTATAACGTGACGAAAGATGTAACGATTCGTCTCATGGAGTCTAAGGCACTTCAAGCTCTGACCATGCAATCTGGCAGGATGTCGAATTACTTCCTTCAGAGGAGGATGACTCTACTGTGTATCTTAGGATCACTTTCTATCCGTACATTGCTACTTAAGACAAATTAAGCAACGAACTAAAACGTCAAGTTCTAACAATGATTAATGCTATTGAATTTCCTATACATTAAGTACATTCTGGGATTAGCGATAAGTTTAGGTTAGTAAAATTATTCTAAATAAGTCAGTAGTCGGGGCCTAGTACTAAATATGATTATGTTTCTTTACATTGCCCATAGATTCAATTTTAAGCCTACTTAAAATAGAATATTTTAATTAAATAAAATGTTGTTTATTACCATTAGGGATGTACATAATACTTTACCAAATGTTATGACCATTTATTAAAATTGTTAAACAAAATGTTGAACTTACTCAGTTGTGTTCAAATACAATCAGGAGCAATGGATATATCTTTTCATTTCTACAACCAAATATACTATGTAGTCATACTTGAGATATTCCAGTGTCGTGTTAAACTTTTTACTGACCCTTCACCTATTTTTATCCTCAATTGCATACAATATTCTTTTTATTGTAGAAGCTTGCCTATGTGTTAATAATGTGATAATGTTTGTGTATGTATATTAAGTTTGTGTCGAAAGAACAAAATTAACGTTGATATCAAGTCCTGTTTTGTTAGCAATTCTTTATAGGTTTCCTTTTGACAGTCAAGGAAAATTTATGGCATTAAATATGTTTTTGTTTACTTTCGTTTCTTAATTTTTATGTTCGTGTTTTAAAAAATAAATATCCTGATACTAGTACGCCATGCAATATTATTATATAAAATCCTAGTTATTTTATTCTTTTATTTCAGTAATCATGTTTAATAATTGGATACGTGGTTTTTATCTACACAATTCTTTATTGCCTAGCTTTCGTGCACAATCTGTGAACATCGTCAGGGCTTGAGGAAGAATGAGGGATATAACATTAACATCAATTATTTAGAATTTCGAATATTTTTCTAAACTTTTTAAATTACATTTTTTATTTTCACTTCTATTTTATTATATCATCTAGTTTCGGTACTATTGGTGACCAGGCGTTGCTGAGGGAATAACCTGGGCTGACGTTAATCAGCTCAGTTTCTGTTTGTTGAATGGCAATTCGTTCCTTTATTTTTTTTAACAATTGACGGTTTTCAGGAATAATTATTTTTGTATCCGGCCAATTGATTTCGTGGTTTTTATTTTGTGCAAGATGACGGTAGACGGCAGATTGTTTGTATTCTTGACGTCGCACATGGCCTTGATGTTCTATTATCCGTTTGTCTAATGATCGGCCAGTTTCTCCAATATAGACGCTTTCACAAGTTTTGCAAGGTATTTTATAAACACCTGCATTAACATTTTCGTGTCTTTTATGGATTTCATCATATGCTGGATTTTTATCCCTGGAGTAAACGTCACTCGCCATTTAAGTTTACGAATTAATAGGCCTCCTATTTTATTCGATATGTTCCCAACATATGGAATTGGAACCCATGGATGTTTTTCTTGGTGCTGACTTTGCATTATAGGAACGGTCGGTTGAGGATCGTAGTTTCCTGGTGGAATAATTGCCGAATTATTCATAATTGCAAATTTGTGTCTCATCCTGTTAACTCGTCTATCTATGAATTTAACTGGAAATGCGTTTAACGAGAGTACATGGCGGATATGGTTGATCTCTTCTTCAATGTATTTTGGATGGCAAATTGTAAATGCTTTGTGTAACAGCGAATCTACGACAGAGATTTTGTGGGACTTGTGGTGGAAGGAATTAAAGTTGAGGTACCTGTCGGTGTTAGTTTGCTTTCGACACACTTTTGTTTTAATTCCGTTATTACTCCGCATTATTAGCATGTCCAGAAATGGCAGTTCATCGTTCGTCTCCATTTCGTATGTGAACTGGATTTGAGGATGAAAGGAATTAATGGAATTTAGAACATCCATGACACGGTCTTTATAGACTACAGCAAACACGTCGCCAACGTATCTTTTCCAGAAGAAAACATGTTCATTCCCTAGTATTTTTTCCTTCTCCAGTTTTTGTAGATAAATATCGGCCACAGTCCTTGATATTGGTGACCCCATGGGGCAGCCATCTTTTTGTAAGTATATTTCTCCACGAAACTGGAAATACGTGTTGGAGAGACATGTTTTAAGAAGGGATGTAATGTCGTATGACGTGAAATTATCACCGGATGTTTTTTTCCAAGTATCACTTATATCGAGTCTTTCGCCAACTTTTTATTTATGTTTATTAATGAAAATTTGTGGATCCGATAAAGTAATGTTGAAGAAGATTTTTGGATCCGTTAAATGCCATAGCAGGATCTGATCCAGTGTTACCGCTACTATTCTTGCTCCAGATTGATTTACTCAGCTAAGAGAATATCGTCGGCGAAGAATCTTAAAGTACCAACTGCACCACGTGCCAGTGTCTTAAAGTTCCAACGCGGGAACGCTAAAAATTCTAAAGTCAAAAAGAATCACAAATGTTTAAGCTTGGAGTCCTCAGTTTTGGTATGTTCAGACATAAGCGCAAAGTGGCTCTTGGTACTTTCAGACATCACCCACGCATGAAGTTGGTACTTTCAGAAGATCCTTCGCCGGCGATATGTTTTTGCTGGGGACAAGGAGCTGGCTGGCGGAAATGAATGCTTACTGTTATGAGTAAGAATGTGGCTATTCTTATTATTATTGTAGGCTTCCTTATTCATTTTCTACCTCGACATTGGTCCTTCATGAGTCGTTTAAATTTGCTTATTTGTAGTAATTTATAAATCTTCGTCAAGTGTGCAACAAAACATGTTTAAAGATTTTACTATTTATATACCATTTGAGTTCATGGAGTGGTAACGACCATTCGCTTTTATTTCAATGAGCTCCTATACATTCTAATGTGGTGGCAAGCAGCGAACGTGTCAACTAAATTCTTCTGGATTCAGCTAGCAAAGATATATACATACTTAGATCTTCTTGCGAAATTTTTGGAGAATCAGGATGGATTTGCGATGGACGTAACAAATCATGGAAGTTTGGATAAAATGTGGCTGGAGCTGGTGAAAAGCTGCGTGGACCAAAATGTGGAAATGCTGGTTAACCTCATTGGGAACAAAGTTGATGTAGGGGAGGATTGAGCGGTTTCAAATAAACAAGCTGAGGAATTAGGCAATAGTAGCCATCTGCAATATTTTGAATTTACTGCAAAACGAAACGACTATCGGGGAGCTCTTTCACAAGAATAATTATTGTTATTTGTAAGAAAATAATATAGATTAGGATCATCTTCCTTGCTACGCATGAAGGAAGATAAACTGGAGCTCTGCTTTAATAAAAATTACATGACATAATTAAATATAAATTACGGTAATACAAGTGATTTAATGTGACCATAGTTTCTTACCAAACTATTGTCATGCTGGTTGATTTTTTTAATATTTAAAAAACAGGTTTAAAATTTTATCCTACGGACAAGCAAAAAATGGTTTTGGACGCATCCATTTTTTTTAATAATTAAAAAATGCGTTTACAAAGTTATCATATGCAAAGTAAATTTTTTCAGGCCCATCAATTTTTAAATTGTTGATCTTTTTTTAAAATCAAATAACAACCCGGCATTTTAAAATCAAAACCGACCGTTTCCGCGCGCTGCTCAGGTTAATCAGCAGCTCGGTAAACGTAAAAACATTGAATCCCTTAATCATTTACATGTAATTCGTTATTGAAGTAATTAAAATGGCTGACACGAACATCATACTCGTTCTCAACGCCATTTTAAGTGCTAATCCAAATTTAAATTCCACGATTCAAGATGACCTGAGAAACTTGACAGACGCCCTCACAAACACTGAAAATGCAATGTATCAACCGTTGACAGATATTCTTCGCACCATTACGTCCAGCGCAAGTATGTGTTAAAGTATTTTTATATTATTTTTTCTAAAAAAATAATAAATATAAACAAATTAAGTTTCCGAGAAATCGAATAATTGAATCATTTATATTTTCCTGTAATTTTGTTAACTATATCTGTTTAATTACTATTAATCGCAAGATGTTATAATTTTGTTTAGCTGACTTTATTCAAAATGTGCGAGATCGCTTGCAACAAGCGCTGGACAAAGTAAAGGATTCTACGGATCCAATGAACCAACAGTTGGCAGCGCTCCTCACAAATGCAATCGTCCTTCTCGACCAACAGCGCCAAACGGTGGAACAGCAACTCACTGTGGAAAATTTACGAAATCAAGCCTTGCTAGCCTTGCAAAATGTCACAGAGGATCTTCAAAAGGCGCTTTTAAATCCTCTTCTTAACTTTAATCAAATTCCAAAACTTGTTAAACAACAGTCGGAGCTTCAGAAAGTTGTCACTGACCTCAATAATCCTTCTCAGCAAAATAACCAGACGGTGATTGCCAACGCTCAGACTCAGATTATGACGGTAGATGTCATTGATTCTCCCCCTTCTTTGAATCTTACAATTTGATAAAAATTTTAATTTAAAGTAAATTTGTAGTTTTTAATGATTTTCAAATACTTTGAGGGGATTTCAGCCAGCTGCAAATCAATTTCTCCAGAATTTGATGGGTTCCTTTAGTGGGAGTTCAGGCAGCGGAGGTGCTCCGGCTTCATCGGATTCTACGAAACCTTGAGCGGAATAACTTTACTTTTATTTTTATATATGCCGAATCGAATAAAGTTAAATTAGCTGCTGAATTAAAATGCTATTTAATTACCGAAAAATACTTGAATAAAATTGCTCTAATTTTTATCTTTAAATCTTTGACTGTCCTCATCATCAAGTTAATCATTGAATATCCAAAATAGTTATATACATACTAGCTCTCTATACGAGAATTCCTACATAAAAGACTGAGTTTGATGATTTATAGCGTTCTCTTATAGCGAGACTTCAGTCTATTATATAGTTATGTATGAAACATCCACGAATCTATAGGTCAAATTATTACAATTTCCATAGTGGAATTGTTATTTTTAACAAATTATTTACATTTAATTCCACGCAAAGTGTTATGCTATTCGGATCAATATTTACACTTTTAGCAATCTTCCCTGGAAATGTTTGCCTATGTGTACATTTAAATAATGTTTTGTTTGTCGCTGATCTGATTTGTTTGAATTTTTTATCGTTGGGCCCGATGATTAGGTCTAAAATGATGAACATAAACATCGCATAAATTATGATAATCAGAGAACGGATAAACGGACAGTGCTAGTATGTACACTGCTTATTGACAATGACATTGTATTGCTCAGCACAAAATTCTATACAATTGTCATCGTCGATGATTCAGCTTCCAGCAATAACAGTTTATTGTCATTACAAATTCTGCAACCTGCAAAGTGAACGTATGCAACATTGTAATACAATTTATATGTAGAGCAACAACGGATTTTCTATTTACTATTAAAGTACAAAACTTTATTTAGTAGTACGTTGTGAATACGTGGCTAAATTCGTAGAATATCCCTCCGATTAGCATAACTATTAGGTACATGTATTATTGTCGTATTTAATGCTTCCCTGACGAGTAAAATTGACAAATAATAGTGTAACCATCTGGATAAAGCTGTTAAGCACTGATGCGTAAATAAAAACATCTAATAAAAATATAAAAGAGTTCCCAGGAAGGCGAAGATGAGTCAGGGAAAACAACACAACAAATCTTGTAGTGGGAAGTCGTAAAAAAATAATTGTTTACAAGGAAATAGAACTAATTATTTGTGACGCTGGTGAAATGAGGCTTCTCCAGGGTATAAAAAGCCCGTGGTTGCAAAGGGAATCATTACAAAATCTTACATCTTACGAAACGACAAACTACCTGAGCATCAGATATTTTATCTAGATCCAGACTACAATTCGCTTTTATTCAAACTCTCAGAGAAATGGCATCGAAATTTGTCTTCCTGTTGGTTCTCGTCCTGGTTGCTGCGGTTTGCATTTGCGCAGTTAACGGTAAATTCGATCAATAATTTTGCAATGAAACCTTTTTAAACCTTCCTAATTGCAAATGTGTTTTTCGCTTTCATTGTTAATATTATGTATTTATTTTTGTATTTATTTTTGTATTTATTTTTGTATTTATTTTTGTATTTATTTTTGTATTTATTTTTGTA
>JAQGAK010001483.1:0-31712 GCA_034696945.1 Lipothrix lubbocki | reverse complement strand
TGAAATTACTGTATACATATGTACATGATATTTTGCCCTTGCCCCCCCCCCTTTGACAATTTCTGGCTACGCGCCTGCATGCCAATATATACATAATATAATTTATCATCGTTTTAAAACGTTATTATTGAGAATCGACTTAATTTTTTTTATTGTTTCACCTCAATTCCTCGACGGATCCTGCTCCAGTTCCATATCAGATGGAGCGATCTAATAAATGTGTGATAGGCATTGTAAGAATTTGAAGTTAATTCCCTTAAAAAGAAAGATTAATCAAGAATCAAGAAATAAAGGACTGGAAGAGCAAAAGAAAGAATGAGCATATGAACAGTTCAAAGAAAGAAAATTAAACTTAAAAAAAACAAGCGAAACCCGGACAAATAATAAACCTCAAGAATTTTACTTCCTACTTCCTCTAAATATTTTAATGTATGGGTCTCATTTTACGGAAGACTCTAATCAAAACCACAAAGCCACAGAGCAAATTTTTTGGAAAACTCACCGCCATTTGCTCCGTCAAACTTCACTCTTGAATTCTGTAAATTGTTTAATCACAATGCAGTCCAAAACCCTTTTGTACTTCATTTATTCGATCTCACTCGAGACTATACGTTTATATACACGATGAATTTACTGATTTACAGGAATACGGGTTAAACAAATAAAAATATAAAAGCACAAAAATTACATACATTTGTGGATGATTTAGCGAAATCGTGTACAAATTGCGGAGGAATTTTATGCAATGTCTATATTTGTGGATGGGAATTAAATTTGATGTAAAATATTAGTGTGAAATCTTCAATGTGCGACAATTGCTTATTTACATACATCATTTTCATTTGTCATTGAACAACAACCATTTGATTTACGACGGTCGGTTATATAAAATCTACATATTCTGACTGAACTGATTGCACAATAATTAATTACAATGACAGAGTGACAAAAAATTCAACAAGCAGTTTTAAAGCATATGTAAGTATAAAGTATAAAAATACGAAATTTCCGGGGTTCAGGCTTAAAACACCGGGTAAAGCAAGGAACGTGGTGGAACTGGATTTCAGCGTATAGCATGAAATGAAGATATGAATGAGAAGGGCGAAAATATTCCAAATACTATACATAACTATAACAACTGTAGTGTAATTTAATTTCTAGTATATATGATTTATTACAATGCTGATGGTAAATACATTGTCTCGGTTGATCAGATGGTAACAATATTAATGCGATTTAAAGTCATTACGAAAATCAAGGCATGAGCAATTATAACAAAAACTGCCAAAAAACTTCGTACAGTCGTGTCGCTCCGAATTTATAAAAATTGCGCTCTAATTACAAAAGTGCGCTGTGATGTAAAAAATGCGCTAATTAGATTTTAAAAAAAGCGGTAATTTAATACAGATGGATCTTGACGACAGCTGGGGCAGCATAAGCGTGGACAGCTGGGGCAGCGTAGACGGCTGGAGCGGCGTAAGCGTGGGAGTAGGCGAGGGGAGCGTGGTAGGCGGCGACTGGGGAAGCGAGGCCGGAGTAGGCGAGGGGAGCTCCGAGGACTCCGCGCTTACCGCGGATGAGGGCAGCTGGGTGGGCAGCGACGGCGGAGTAACCGAGGGGAGATCCGACAAGTCCGTGTCCGTAGACGGCTGGGGAGGCGTAGGCCAAGGGAGCAGCGTGGTAAGCGCCGACTGGGGCAGCGTAGGCAAGGGGAGCTCCGATCACTCCGCGCTTTCCACGGATGAGGGCAGCTGGGTGAGCAGCGACGGCGGAGTATCCGAGCGGAGCGCCACGGACGATTCCGGAAGAGTAGGAGACAGCTGGGGCGGCATAAGCAACTCCGGCGTAACCCACAGCTGGGGCGCCCAAGTATCCAGCGTTGGCAACAGCCAAGACAGCGACGATGAAAACAGCGATGGCCTGTGGGTTAGTAAATTTAAAAAAATTTTTGTTATTTCAATTTTTTAAATTGTAAATTAATTTCAAATATGCGAAATCAATATTAAATTAAACTGGAATCAAATTGTGTTAAAAGTAAAATCTTACAGAGTTCATGTTGAAGATTTGGGTTTGCGGTTGCAGGACTTGAAGTTTCTAGAAGAGGTGTAAAAGAGTATTTGATGCCAGGATAGTTCTGGAGAGAAGCTTTTATACTTGTGAAGTTTTTATGTTCCAGCAATCAAAACTACCTCTTTAATCATTGCAAATAAACATTGTACATATAAACAATAAATTAAAAAACACTATAGTCAATTTATTACAAGTACAACATATGTATATAGAAAACATTTAATGTACTTATACACAGTGTATTTTACTATTTATATACATGCAATTATAATATCGGACTGTAGGTAGATTTCCTCCTTTAATTTGCACACAATGTAATTTACGTTTGTCTTCCGTAATTTTTTGCTCCATTTCTTTAACTCTTTATCCCCCTGCGCCAGACACCTTTGACAGATTGATGCACTTTTATTTCAATTTTTTGCCCTTACCTTAACATTTACGTCATCAATTCAATCCCAATATCAAGATCAAGCCAAGCGTTGCGTTTAATTTTTACTTGGACCTTCCCTTCTCTTTTTCTGCTCTCGAGGTTTTAATTGACTCAACATTGCCGTAACAAGCTTTAAACATGCAACAATCAATATCAAGCAAAAGTTTTTATTGTTATTCTGTTGTTAAAACATCAGGGCGTACTTCTCACGGAAATCAAAACTACACATTATTATTATGTTTTTGCCTTTTTAGGCCTCCATCCATAGGAAGGGGGACTATTGAATCGTCCGTTCACGTCCGTTAGTCCGTTAGTCTGTCCGCAGGACATCTTTCAAAGAAATTGTTGCAGCTACAACACAGTCTCGAGACATAAAATTTGACAAACTTGAAGACAAAGGGACAAGTATGAACCCTATTGAAATTCAGGGCCGTCAGGGCAAATGAAAACAAGTTATAAGCATTCGAAATTTTGAAAATTTGTGCATCACACTTGGCCGATTTGGCTATATACATAGTATATGTAGTATAGTCGTGACTCTAGGGATACACACATAAACTTCTTCTCTTCGCCTTTCTCTTTCTATATGTACATGCTGGCGGCCGTCTCTTAACGTTGTTCTCGTTTGTTATGCACGTGCTTGCTCCCGTTTGTTAACGTTGTTCTCGTTTATTATGCACATGCTTGCTTCTGTTTGATTACATGGGGCTGCGTTACTAATGCATTGGGTTGCATAGGTTTGTATTGCCATTGCATTCTCATATGCATTGCAAACATTCAGCAATCCCAACTTTAGCAACGCAGTCTGCAAATATATTAGCTGTCGGAGCAGTTGGGACTTTGCAAAGTGTATCTTTATATATATTGACGAGAAACGTCTGTGTGTCACACTCGCAAACCTCCGCGGCGAGCATGCACGTGACTTACAGTAAGAAACTTTTGCCGCGCTCTTATTGGCTGAAGGCGCTACATGCTATGAAACCTATAGGGGGGCATTCAGTTGGCATGCTCTATACATATGAATGTGGATTCGCATCGCACGTCACATGTCGCATGCACATTCAGTTTACAGCGAAGCCTACGCAATACATGAACAATCCTCACTCTCCACATAAATAATAGTAGCGAGGAAGATATGATTTTAATTTACTTATTACGTAAAAATTAAATAGCCACTATTATTTGCTGTTGATTAATTATTTTACATATTTATAATTATTAAATTTCAATATTTTATTTATTAATTATTTAATAACTATTATTAAAATTTAATATTTTATTAATAATTAATAAAATATTAAATCTTTATTAAATTTAAATAATTACTATTATAAAATTTAAAGTTTGTAATTTTGTCGCTTTCAATTCGGTGTACATATGAAAGTAGGGTTCCCAGTTTTTTAAATCTGGATTACGGGACATCAAAGAATTTATACATTTTTAACACAAAATCAGTAAACTCAGTAGAAATTAACAAAGAAATTCCGGGACATTGTGTGTTTCGGACAAATGTCATCCGGGACAAGCATGTCAATGCTGGGATTGCCCAGGTCATTCCAGGACGTCTGGGAACCCTTGAAAGACTTAAAATAAATGAATTTATAAATCGGAAAACGTTTGCGTACGCAACTTTGGGTTTCAAAGCGAAAGCAAAGAGGGTTCTGTTGTTATACATATTCCGAATGGTTTAGTTAGAGAATGTTAAAATGGTTAGTTGACGGAAATATTTGGTGACTTTAGCATAGGGTGATGTTGCAAATTTTGGTTCTGAATGCAACTGAATCTGGGGTTGAACTTGGGGTAAGGGGACCCAAATGGGGTATATCCGTATACATATAAATATTTTGGAATATAGGGACAGAAAGACCAGGTCATACAATATCACACGCAATTATTTATTTGCATAGCTACTACTTATGCTATAAGCTATAACATGGCGTGCATTGGGGCAGCTTAATTAACCGAACAGTTAACGGATTTGGGGCGGATTGGGTCTTTGATAGGTTAAACTTTGTGGGATATTCCTTATTTTTGCCGTGCGGAGCACGGGCTTAAGCCTAGTCTCAATATTAAAACGAAGACTTCGGTAAATATTAAACCTGCGCGGTTATGCAACATGTGCTGCACGCACTTCACCACATAGCTTTCAACTCTTCGTCGTGGATATACAAGTTATGTAGCGCAAAGCAGAGCGGCGCGGAAAGACAGAAGAAGGCCATGGCTTCGAATCCAGTTATGAGTCTTAATTTTTTTTTCTTGCTGCACAACTTAACTTTACATAGGTCAGCTTATATACATCGCAAATAAATAATACCTACTATATATTTTGATGGTTATTATTAGAAAATTTTGAACATGCGTAAAACATTACTGTTAGATTTATTCGTATGAATGTATTTATATTTTGGATTTTAAAAAAAATATAATTTAATTCCAGTTATTATTAATTTAGCTGACTGTAATGCATAACAATCAGAAACAATAAATAAACCCATTGATGGCTTTGCCAAAATTTCAAAGCACACCTCAGGGGATTTAATTTTAGTTAAGATTAATTAAAGATTTAATTTTACACCTCAGGGGATACGAAGCCCAGCGGTTTCGCACTATTTTCCCTCGCGCACCGGCGCAATCACATTACAGAGCTTACATCAGTGTGATGATTTGTGTAGCGCACATGTTACTCTATCGCGAAAGTTTAAAAGAGTTGCCTCATCAGGTATATGTCAGGTATATGTTAAGACAAAGGAGCAAAGGTGAACTCGCTCGCATACAAAAACAATTGTGTATTTGAAGAAATTTTGTAATTCGCTGTGTGTGAGATTATTTAAAAATAACAATCTATGTATTTTTATCATCGGCGAAGTCGATGGCTTTTACACTAGTATGATATACATTACAGGCAGAATGTACCGCTGCAGTCGCCGCTGTTGTAACCAAATTTTTTTCAGAAAGCTAAGATTAAAAAAGCATGCCGGATCATTTGACAGTATAAAATAATACTGTAAAATAAAATATCAGGAAAGGGCTTTATGGGTGACTTTTGCAAGAGAATTGAGATCAGGGGAGGCGGCGGGAGAGAATACAATGTCGGAGAAAGATTTAGCTGAGATGATAAGGCAGAAGGATTGGATTTATGCGTGTACTTGGGATTTTATGGGCGTTTGGTTCACTTTGAATTTTGAATGCGGGAGCTGGAGAAGATGGTTGACAAAATGTGAAATGTAAAGGGAGTAAAATGTGAAAGGAAGAGTGAAGATGTAATGTGCATATGGACGAGGAACTTAATTAATGCAGTAAATTGTGTTTGATGTGTGAGCGTGGTGGAAAGAAGAGTGAAATGTGGGAAGGAAAAGGAAAAGAGTAAGTCCCTGTGTGATCATAAATGCTCACACACAAGAAATAAATAACTGTCGCTGAGTTTTATGACGACGACTATCGTGTTCAGCATGCAACTTGTTCGTAAAGAATTGTTGTCCTTGCTCCAGCAACTTTAATTCTAAATTCTAATACAACTCGTCCTCATTGTAAACAACTCTACAAACCTTTTCTTTATTTCCTCCACCATGTATTTCCACAGATCCAAATGGCAGTCGTTGGAGTTCTTGAGCACTAGCATTTAAGATTTCTTCGTGATAAACTCGAGTCCAAGAGTTTCATTTCCTCCCTTAATTAGCTTCATTTCCATGACGTAATTGCATTTTTGGCCCGAGTCCCTGCCGTCGTCCAATTCCTTCATTCCTTGCACAGCCACTTAATGGTAAATTATTTCCGTATCGGCACATGCTGATTTCAAATGAGATTTTCACTCGAGCAATCCCAGGGAAGACGTCTCCACCGCACCAACTTTCAGCTTTTCCAAAGATTCCATGAGCAAATGAAAAGAGAAAGTTCTTAAATCGGGAGATAAATGCAGAAAAGCACTCCGCCCTCCAATCGATTCTATTTCCATTTTAGACTCCGCTCCCTTTTCCTCTTCGTCCCCTTCAAATAAATTTATAATCCCTCTTCTTTCAATTCCAAAAACCCTTTTTCCTGTCGCCATTAAACAAGCGCAAGGGGAACATTCCCAACTTTTCATTTCATCCTCTCTTTTCCATTTACCGTACATTTTCACATTCTTTTTAGCTAAAACAAAAACAACAATACAACTAGTTAAAAACTGAGCGGGAAATCACAAATGTAATTTAAAGCGGACTAAATGCTTAAGACGGTTTTGCAATTTTTCCTACATTATTCCTCTCAGAAACATTTTTCAATTAAAGAACGAGGGACGGCTTCCTTTTGAAACTTCAATTCAGGATTTCAAGTTTCATAAGCCACCCAATTTCATGTGAGATGGAGAAGTATATTTTTAAAGTTTAAATTAAAAAATAAATATTCACCGCTTGTCCGAAAAGATGTTTTTAGTTTTGTGTGTTGCTGCTAACAAGACTGAGGTGAGAAAATAATAGTAATTTGTAGGGAAGAAACCTTTCCGTGCTGCCTTGCTCAAGTGGGAGAGGAAGATTAAGAGTTGAGTGAAGATGAGAGAATGAGTGAAGAAAAAGTTGCGTGCAGGAAAAGAAGGAATCCATAAGACACATCAAAGTTTTTACATGTCCAGTCTTGAGTTTATTTGCAGAGAGAAACTTGCCGAGGGAAATGAAAGTTTGTGGAAGAGAGCGGGAGGAAGAGGGAGAATCTCACAAGAAAAACAATTAGTGGAGATTTAAGCGGGGAAATTAATGAGTTTACTTGTTCCCCTGGCTGGGCTGCTCAAGATTTATGGAGATGTTCAAAGGGAAATGTCTCGTTTTATTATCGGATTTGATTTATTGCAAGCTGTCCGCTCTGTATGTCCAAGACGATATGCTCCAAGACGATATATACTTATACCATCTACATTTTAAAACTTCCACCAAGCAGAAGGAAATGGAGACTCTCACGCAAATCATCCATCACTATAGTTTTAAAAAACCACCAGTCTAAAGTCTTTTCCATCTTTTTTTTCTTTTTATTATATTTTTTTCTCTTTAACTGACATGTGAGGTGAGACCAGCAGAGTTGTGCCTCACTTTTATTTTCCATTTTCCGAAGTAAAAATATCGAATGGTAAGAAACACACGCAGAGTTACAAGTTGTTAAACACGTCCGCCTGCTTTTCACACCTTTTGTTCCTGTTGTTTGATCGGACGAGCGGTCCTCAGACTTTCAACGAGTAAATTACTGGTTTGTGTGCTCATAATCCTCCTTGCGGCCCGACTCCTCCATTGTTCTACATGCTTCCTCGTATGTACATTAATGTACACACATCCCACCACTCATGCTCATCATACTCCGCCAGCCCTTTCACATTTTTAATGCACATTTTTACATGCCTGTTAATATACATCGTTAATATCTATGCATTTTATTTTTACTCAATGATTTTCCGACTCGATCAATATTCAAAATGATTGTGTGGAGTTTTCCGTTAAAGCGATCACAGCGAGTTTCTCGTCTGTAGGAGAATTTTATTGCAGAGCATGCAGAATATAACTCCCTTATTCAAAATTGAAAGAAAATACTTTAAACAAAAATTGATAGAAAAATCACCCGCTTGTCTGATGAGACAAGCGGGTGATTTTTCTGTGTTGAAGACGAAACAGGTTTAGTTCTCGGTTGGAATCCACGCGGCACTTTGTTCACGATAGAGTTGGACATTGCTGTTGGCATTTTGTAAACTGGATTGCTTAAGGGATTGTTTACAGGACGGCATCCGTGGCATGCTTCGGAGACGAGCATGAGAGGTGGTCCGAGTAGAAAAAAAGAAAATGGAGAAATGAACAGACGAAATGAATGGATTGATTCACGCTGGTCATTGTATTGAGCGGAATTTTTGTACAAGTTGCGACTGATACGTTGCTATGCAAACTGTGCACTGGTTAACAAACCTAAATCTTCAATGGCGACCAAACTTAATGTCCACTCGTTAGCAAACAAAATGTTCAGTGGCTGTTGCTCGGGAAAATCTGGACTGGCTAATAAAAATGCAAAATTACTGGAGTGGTAACCAGAGGCCGGTTTTAATAATCCCCTGTGAAGAATTTATAGTTGACTTGCCCAATAATCACTGTGGACTTTAATATGGAGATAAGTGTAGAACTTGTTAAGGATATGATAGGAACTGTTATTGTTACTTTACAATCCGTTGCCAGCAGACAAAGGTTCGGCCGGGACGGTTGATCTCTCCGCATAGTTAATCTTCCGACTGGTTTCTTGACCATCAACTGGCCATTCCACGTCCATTCCCCCACACGTTAATTCTCACTAATTTATCATCTTAATATATTTATGTCTGCCTTTTCACCAATTACTCTCGACTTTGCAGCGTGTGGCCCACTTCATCTCTCATTCCTTGTCCCAATCTTCTTCAATCATCTTATCCTTGCAAACAAACATTTCCATTCATCTGTCCCAAGCTCCGTCACTCACCTCAGGTCTCCGTACCAAACGCTCTTTATCAACAAATACTCCTCAATTAAACTTACAAAGTTATTTGCTCTATTAAGCGCGGAGAAACTTTCCCATGTGCCAATTAATTTAAATTATTTTTTCAGTGTCAGTTTATTGAAATTATTTAGTGTGTGCCAATTTATTGAGATTATTTATTTCATGTGGGCCTATTCATTGAAATAATTTAATACTGTTATGTGTATTATTTCTTTCGTTTCCTCGTGGTTTTCACACTGTAACGAACGTTTAAAAACTAACGAGCCAGATAATATTTGCTGAGTATCATCAATTTTATTGTGTTGTGTTGTTAGTAAAGGAGTTGATTTGAAATGGGAATATCTTTGGAACCATGTGTTTGTTTAGATCGCTAGAGTGTGTTTTAATTTCGAAGCGTTAAAGGCGTACCTGAAGTTGATAGAATTTGGTTGGGAATGACGAAGATAAGGACACAGGATGTGACTTTTGGAGCATAAGTTGAGTAGCTGTGTTGGTGGGATGTTGGAATTGTGCTGTGGAAGTGGAGGAGTGGTGGAGTGGAGGAAAGGAGGACAGTAATTAAAGAAAGTAAAATGAAAGGAAGTAATTAAAAGCGTGGAAGGAGGAATGAAATGTGGGAATGAGTCGGAGGGATTTTTAAGGCTTGGACTCGGCCTATAAAATGGTAGACTTTGATGGTGAAAACTAATGGGAAAACTTGGATGGAAGCGATAGCGGAGTGAACGTCATTAAAATATAATGAGTGGAGAGGAAAATGGAAGGAGCGAGAGGAAAGAAAAGTTTGCGAGGAGATTTTCGGGAGCTCTTAGAGGCTTTAGAGACGGAGACGAGGATCGATAAAAACAGAAAGTGAAGTAAGGAGGACTAAAGTATTCTCTTTTATGTGCAGCCCATCCACTCGCACTCTTTCTTCTCTTCTTCTCTTCCACTTCCACCCAACTTTCAACTTTACTTCCATTTTAACGTAGTCAACTAATGCTAATGAGAGACCCGACCCAAGTATTCATGCTTCAAATTCAGCCGACTTCAAAATTCCGCCGAATTCCGAGACCTCCCTGTCATTTCACATTCTAAACAATCTATAGGCAACTACACATTCAAACATATCCTGCATTACATAAATTTATTTAATGTAATTATCCACAGAGAAAAGACTAACGGAATTTCAAAGACTTGTCTCCTCCACTTCCATCCATGTTTACTCAGCTCTTCTCCCAAAGGATTCCATCAGTGTCCAAACTCGGCACAAAACACCCAAAGTTTTACTACTTTCCACACTCAACTTTTCCACATCTCTCTCAGGATTTCCCTTCCCCATCATCCTCATCCTCTTAAAACCTTCCGCCTCTGTCGTTTCCTTACCAAGTCCCGCAAACTTTCACAAATCCTTATCAACTCCACTTAACTTCCTCGCCATTCGCCATCTTATTCCTTTACCAACTCCTTCTGTATAGCAAGTGAGCTAGCCAAATCTACCAACAACTTATATAATTACACCATTTCCCACCATCTTTCATAGCAAACTAAATCTTTTTCTATGACTAAAGGACTATAAATGAGATTAGATTACTGTGCCTCTTGGGGTTTCCAACAAAAATCTTTTTAGACTATTTTCGCACAACTAGTAGCAGCAACAACGCAGCTTTTTATTTCCACCGAAATATTCCAAATTAGTTGCTTAGGACCTAAAGTTAATTATAACAATCAAAGACGATGCTCAAATACTTGTAAATATGTATCTTTAAGTGGAAACACTTGGTGGAGGCAAAAAAGGAAGCAAAAGAAAACACGACACAGTTTTCCTAATGTTTAATCCCCTGCTTCTTATTACTGAAATGCAAGCTGCAAAGCATTATCATAAAAACAAGTTAGAAAACTATTTGGGGCAACTTGACATCTTTCGTCCTTTCATTATTCAACAAAATTCAGTCCCATCTTGCCATCATTCATAACCACTAATCCCATCCAACCAACTATCCAGGTCAACATCTAAAAGTAAGTTAGCAATCTCGAAATGCTTTTAATAAAATCTTGAAAATAGCAGCGCTTTCAGCGACTTTAAGGTGAGCTAGTGCAGAATTGCAGGCTGCATTTACATTATGAAAAATATTGCACACATGTGTATCTAATACCTAAACAAACAACTTGTGCTCACTTTTTCGAGAATTACAAGCAGCCTGTCAATCCAATTCTAAAAGCACAAACGATGAGATACTTCAAAAAATATTTGATTTCTTTTATTTAAGCTGCACGTATGGCAATATGAACCAATGATGTCCGTCCTGGTGCAACAAATGCAGCAAAAATTAATCAATGTTAGTTCAAATCATCCGTCTCATTTAAAAAATTAGATCAATATTCATGAATTTACACTGAAAATATCTTTAGGAATTTTAACTTAAAGTGTTTGAGTATTGTAAGTGTGTTATAAGTTACACACTTCCTATGAGCCTGGAAGATATCTATCGAGTATGTATCTATATGGGAATAATACAATACACAAGCCCATGCAATAAGGTATAACACAACGACTCTTCGATAGACCTTTAGTACCGTATTTATTAGATGTATATGATGTATTCTCGAAGACCATCCACAAAAGACTCTCGAGCTACTGCCCAACGCCAACCTACAACCTTCAACTCTCAATCCTCCTCATCCACCTCATTCTCCTCATTTACACAAATCCTGTAGTAGCCTCACAGAGACCATTAACACCTATCCTCACCTATATTCACCGTAAATCTCTGTAAGATTTCAAATTTCAAATGCTTGCGCCATATATAATACGACATAACGACCAATCAATGTTTTCCCGTGCAGAGTACGGGCTTAAAGCTAGTCCTCACCTATATTCGCCGTAAATCTCTAAGATTTAAAATGCTCGCTCCATACATAATGCAACATAATGGCCAATCCGTGCTTTCCGGTGCGGAGCACGGGCTTAAAGCTAGTATTTGCACTAAAATCTCAGTAGCGCTTTATAAAATTTCGCGGCATATATAATACAACATAACGACCAAACAGTTTTTTCCCGTGCAGAGCAAGGGCTTAATGTTCGTTTTGTATAATTATGTAGTGTTTGACTGACTTATGTGACTTACTGAGGCTACCTGATTTGAATTATGGCACATTTTTTAAAATCGTTAACTAAGCTGCCCTCATTGTGGAAAGTCATGTTACGTAGTATGTTACGTAGTATGTAATAGTACTACTAATTTGCCTAATTGGATTATGACCCAATTTTTCTTTTTGGCTTGTTCTTGATGTGACCTTGATTATGTGCGTCCAGGATCAAAACCGATACCTGTATAATACAGCTTAACTTACTAACGAGACAAACCTATGTAGGGGCATAAGCATTGTCCAAACACTTGAACAAGGGGGTAGGAATAATCTATGATTAAATATATTTACATGTCCTTACAGTATTTACAGTATGTGCATAAATTAGAACATAATTCTTATCCTGCAAGCTCTTGTGTAAAAAAGGGTTTCAAATTGGCATAATCTCTATAACATCTTAAAAATCCCTGCAAATTAAGGTCTGCAATGAAACATTTTTCGACGTCATTTGATTGATGCCTCGGCTATGTTTTTTGGATTAGTATTTGTCATGACATTGACTTTCGTGTGTCTTGAGTGAAAACCAATACTTTGTATTGACTCTTTTGACACATACCTACTATTAATAAAGTTGAAAACTACTACCACTAAAGATGTTTGGTGTATATGAGAGTTTCAAGAAAGAATATTGTCAATACTAAATAAGAATAACGGGGTAATGTTATTATTATGCACTGTATTGGAAATTGGAATTTAGAGTCCCTAATTACTGATGGTGCATGGACAAAGGGAAACAAATGGATTTGTGATCAAAGAGGCTTGTGAACGTTGGAGTAGGCAAACTGGATTAAAATGACAGCTGGAGTGTTAGTAGTCAAGTTCAAAGATATATGGAGACAGCGAAGTAACCTTGGCAGACATCGCAACGAGTTTGAAGCAGCGGGTCAAGTCTTAAGTAATTTATATCAATGCTCCATTCAAATCTACAGTACCTCATGATATTCTGAATAATTTGTTTTAAAATCTTTTAAACGTGGTGAACGTTATTTCTTTCTCTGTCCACGCTCACTCTTGTTTAATGTAATTACATGTGTACTAAAATTATCAGTTGATGGCATCTAGTAGTTGCGTGATAT
The DNA here is from genome assembly GCA_034696945.1 of Lipothrix lubbocki. Lineage (NCBI taxonomy): Eukaryota > Metazoa > Arthropoda > Collembola > Symphypleona > Sminthuridae > Lipothrix > Lipothrix lubbocki. The sequence goes on along the minus strand of JAQGAK010001483.1, from coordinate 18,536 downwards.
GAAGGAATGAGTAAGGATAACATGAGTAAGGCGATGTTAGTGAAAAAGAAGAATTTCCTATCCACAGGAGAATTTTGAAAGTGGGGAATTAGTTGGAGAAAGATGGAGGAAGAAGATGAGTGAATGTAAAAATATTGATCGTTGTGAGAAATAAGAGAAGTATGAGAAAATGGGAGTGCGAGAGGGAAAAAGTGCTGGGAATGTTAGTTTTGTGGGAAGTGGGAAGGAGCATGCGGAGAAGGCAGGAAGGAAAAAGACGGGGAAAGAAAGAGAAGATGCGGAGGAAGTAGATCATCGGAGAAAACTTGGCTCCAATCAAGTCCCGCGTCTCCCTTGCGTGTCAGCATCAAGGAAGATGATCAAAGGCCAGACTATCTTTTCTCTCCCGTCGCACAAGGAAGAATTGGAGGAACGGGCGGGGAAGGAGGAGGCAAGCCCAACCAGTTTCCATTTTCTCTTTCTCCCCATGCGCTTAAAAATTGCGCCGTGTCTTCAATCTTTCTCAAATATTTTTATTCGCCAATATTTGTATCCTCAACCCGTCCTATACCCAAACTTATATCGCTTCCCTGTCATTTCCACTCTCATTATTATTTACCATGCACTCTTAACTCGCACATGGTGGAATTACAGTCTGAAGGAGTATCTTCTGCGCTCCCTATGCTCAAGTATTAATCTCCATATTCATTTCTCCGTATAAACCACATCCCTAGGTTTAATGTATAGTTGACTTATGTGATTTATTATGTATGCATATGTTATCATTAGATTAATTACATTAAAAAGTATGTTCTGAAGGTGTCCTTATTACTGAAATAGAAAAGGAGTGAGCTTGAAAATATTTACTGGGATCGTTGCATAGCTACAAGAATTCTACAGTGTACAGGCAGGATTTTTCTTCATATCCGTCTGAATCCTGAGAAGTTATTGGGTTTTGCAACGTTCTGAGACCTACTATCGCATCTTCACTTTTGAATTTGACGCCGCTGTTGCAGTTTGGGAAGACGACATTGCTAATCGTAAGAAGAACGGTTCTCAACAAGGTTTATTAACCCATGATAAATAGATTGCGGACAGAGATATTTGAATCGGAATATTTGAGAGAAAGAATACTTATTTTAAGCGTAGGGATTGTTACGTAATTGTATCCAATGTATGGAATAAAGTTGAGTAGAATGTGAAAAGTGAGTGATTGTGGGGAACTGGAATGAGAGAAACGAGATGCATGGGAATGTAATGGGATTGAACGGGAATAGCTGTTAAGGATTATCGAAGCGTGGACGTGGACTGCGGATGTTGATGTTGAGCGTTGAGCATGAGAATGCAACATGTAGTTGTGTCCATTTGAGTTGAGGTGTAGGAAATAGGAATTGGACGCGGAGTGGAGTGGGCAGTGTATTTTGGGAAACCGGTAGTGGGATTCAAAGGGAGCGTACGTGTTTATGTGTGTGCAAGTGGGGGAGCAAGTCTGTAGACTCGGACTCCTTGTACATATATCGCATATAGCTCTACACATCTATATCCCTTCCCCTCTCACCTTGTGGGAACCAAATCTTGTTTCTTATTGACACACACTTGTTTCTCCCTGGCAGAAGCTGGTCCGGCCAGGAAAAAATCTCTTTTCAAGAAAAAATGTCTTTCAGAGCAAGTCTTGGGCGATGAAAAATCCGAATTTTTCGATTTCCAACAACTGGACGGTGAGCTGGACTCTGGGAACAGGATACTCTTGGTCCAGCTCTCTTTGTCCCGCTTCCGTGTGAACTTTCCGAGAGTCTCGATTCCATCCTCCGACATCACGTACGATCCCCGAGTCTTCCAGATCATCCATTGATTTCTGGTTATGAATGCTGGACATTCCTAAAAAATCCCGTCGTAACCAGAAAAATCCCAAAAAGCTATTTGACGGACCTTGTCCATAAAAATGAAGGGACCGTTAGTTGAACAAATCCACGGGATTCAAATAAGAAATCCACTTTATGGAAAAATCCGCCTTGCTCTACCGCTTTACATACCGTTACTCGCTTTTCTTTTTCTCTTTTTATCTTTTTCTCTTATTCCTTTCTTTTCTTACGACAATGTCTTTTGTGGTCCTTGGCCAAAGAAGAGCGGAGAGGAACGAGGAAGGACTCGTCCAACACTTTTCATTCGTCCCATCCACCCGAGCCTCCGCCCAGCCCACCACTTTTTCTATTTTTTACACATTTATATCCTTAATTCTCACTTATTGTCTAAGTGCAGGTAAAAGGGAATGCCTTCTTCAGCGCCTTATTTCCTGCCAACTTACTTCTACTAATCATCATTTTTCACCCTTTCTTACTCAGTCACAGACTTACCGGCCACCAGAACCACTAACTTCTTCCCTATCATTTTTTCAAATTTTACCAAATCCCCGATTTCTTCATCTGCTGGTCAACATTTTTCATTCGCACACAAAAATCCCATTTTAAGACTTGCAGTAAAAATTCCATGACCAAGCTCCATTTAAAAATCTACAAATTAAATTTTAAAATCTTATTTCCTCATAGCCTACCGTTCCACGTTTGACTGCATCGAACATTTAACTAATTTCTTTCCTTTTCTGTTGACAACAAAGTCTTTTTCAAATATAAATTTAAACTGGAATTGACGTGTATTAAAAGCAAAGGTGGTGATTGGCAAGGATTAAGACAGCGAGTTAATGAAGACTGATTGAGGTACGGGCTGGAAAAGTGCGGTAAATGAGTGAATTGCCTAAGTGAGTGAGAGTGAGAGAGAGAGAGAGGATAAAGTGAGGAAGAGGATAAAGCGAACTATTGTGTTTGGAAGAGATCTTGTGAAGATGTATTTTGTTTCTCAGCCTGGAGTGGTTCCTGGGACAATGTCAGCTGCCGTGGCTCCTCACCACATGAGCATGAATCCCATGAACATTAGCAGTCAAATGCAGGTTCAGTCAAATTATTACTTATTAACAGTCATTAAATTAGCATTACTTCTTTTCTTAAGCTGACCAAAAAACATGTTGAGGCCAGCGTCATGCATACTAATCCCCATTTCTTTTCTTTTCATTCCTCTTCGCAGTCTTTTTATCCTCACAAATCATAATCATACGTATTTTCAAACCCATCATTAATTCCGCTTACTTTGTTTGCACATCATTTTCCTAACCACCACTTTTCACATCATCATTTCTGCCAGCTGTGCAACTTCCAAACATAAAGCTCCATTAGCAAATTAATAGCACAGCAGGCATTTGAAACTATGAATAATTCAATTTGTTCTTTTAATTCTTCTTTTTCGTAAATCGTACATCGTAAAAAGTTCAAGTGTTTAGAGTTTGTTTTCCTGATATATCCAATTCCAATATACGCTTGGACAAATACCGTTCCCAATTATGGACAAATACAGGTTTTCATCCCAGACAAGGGTAACTAATTACTCATTGTATTAAATTGCAAAGGTCAAAAAGCTAGCCAGACGATGGAAGGATGCAACAATCGGATTGATTCTGGCTCAAAGTAATTACTTGAAGCCCTATGGTATTTCACATGTTAAAGGTTTTAGTGATAATTTTGACAAACTTAAACGACGCCGAGGAATCTTTAATGCATGCTGATCGGTTTGGAAAAGGACTTTCAAGTTTTAAAAGTGTACAAAGATTGTGGGAAGTTGTGCGGGAAATTGTGAGAGAGGCTTGTTTTGCAGTTTACACGGACTCCGTGTTACTGGTGCCGGGGGGAATAATTTGCATTGAAGCGGGGAAAGTGGAAGTAAATTCGGAGACTCGCCTTGAATGTCATATGGTTTTGGGTAAATAATCCCGGTGCTTGGGATGATTTGGTTGTAGGAAAAAGGACTTTGAGGATGCTTAGGTGTAAGTCAAGATGTGGAAATGATTGCCGAAATGCCGAGGGAACGGTCTCAGCTTATTTTCATTCTTGTCCCAATGGCTGGCAAATGGGAAATTGGATGTTGAAATAAGGAGCGGCGGTTAAATGGCGGTCGTTGTAGTTTCTCCTAATTCATAATGGCGCTAATTATGTTGTGCAAGTACCAATTTGATATTCCCTCTGAGGCCGTCCACTCCTTATCTCCACTCTCCTTCATTTACCTAACGTTGTCTGCATATTAATCCTGCATTGCCCATTCCCCCAAAACTTTCATATCCCATTCTCCGGTTTTTTCCTTCACCTTGCGGCAGAGACTCCTTAATCCACAACCATCAGAACCATCAGAACCATCAGAACCAACGTAAATCCCATTTATTGTTGTCCTCAGTTGTTCAAATGAAGGAAGAAGTTACTGGAAGAGTTTCAAGGGAGAGTGAAGACGTTGCTGGTGAATAAAGAGGACGGAGTTTTTGGGAGTGCGAAAGTGCAGTTGGTGTGAATAAGTTGGGAAGTTTGACTTTGGAGACTTGTCGTCATGGAAACTTGGAATATGAAAAGTTGGAGGTAAAAGGAAAGGAAAGGAGAGGGAGTGAAGAGAGAAAAGAGAGTTGAAAGGAAAGAGACGGAGGGACGGGCTCCTTCCCACTTTTCCTCCGGAGCTCCATGGTTTCCCCAAAGCCCGGCTGCACAAGTAGCAATAAGTAATTACTGAGGAGAGAAAGAGAGTTCTCCACCAACTTTTCCTCTCGTCTCTTGTCTTCAAATTTTGCATATTTAATTTCCCCAGCGTTTTTCACTAGGGGCTTCCTCACTTTTCCTCCGCACGCTCACACTCTCTTCCTCTTCCTTCTCACTTCTCCTCTCCTCCTCATTCCTTTCTCCGTCTCAATCCCATTAACTCTTTCCACCCCATTATTTCCCAAACAAACCACCTTTTTCCACAATTCCACAACTCCACCTTTCCACCTTTTCCCCAAACAGTCCCCTTCACCATTTTATTCTCTTTCCTGCACTAATTACGACAAGGAAATGTCTAGACGAAAGGGAAATTCGGGGTATAAAATATGTAAGGCAGCTGTAGAAAAAGCGGGCTGACGGATGGAAATGAAAATAGAGGACGACGGTGGGATTGGAAAGAGAATGGAGGAAAAGAAGATGAGGATTGAGAGGAAGGAGGGAATGGAAGACAATAATTCATGCTGAGATGAGATGATGGTGCTGGGAGGATTACTCGTGCGGGTAAAAGAGCCTGGTTCTGGAGTTGGTTTGCTTTGAGAATGCAAATGCGGAGATTGCAATTTGAAATAAGGGCTTTTCTATTTGCAGGCCTTGTTGAGCTGTTGACGCCGTTGTGGCGTGGAAGAGAAAGGAGGAAATTCAAAGAAGTGGAGAGAGAGAGAAATGGTGGAATGAAAGTCTCTAATTTTCATTTGCAAGGAGGACTTTATTTATGTTAAATTTCCTTAGCTTTCCTCTTCCGCATGGTTTTGTCATGTTCTCAGCGTCGTGACAAGCTTTCTAATTTCACAATGTACAGAAGCCATGATTGGCCCTCATACAACTCTCCGCACGACCAAATGCAAAAGCAAACAAAAGCTTGGCTTCTTCTCCTCTTTCCTTTCTACTCAAAACGTAAATTTCAATAAATCCCCGCATTTCCATTTCCACCAACACCTGCTGGGAAATATCAATCAGACCCATCCTCCACAATTTTATTCCCCAACTTCTCAATCATTCCACTCCCGTATTTTCCTCTAATTTACACACTCGACTAACTAAGTAAAGTCTACTCCGCCGTCCAGTTTATTATTTTCCATTCAAATTATTTAGAATTTTAAACCTCATTAGATATGTTTTCCTAAGAAACTTCCAGACGCTGATAAGATCCGATTTCCCCATAGTAATCCCATTAGTGTTTACCTATGCTAATAACTTTCATGTATGGTTAGTCATTGTTTGAAGACAGAATCTGTCTTCTAGAACTCAAGCAATTCCTACATAGAAACTGGAACATAACTACTGTTCCAGCAAACTTGATTTAATTTTTTTTAAATTTAGTTTAGTATTGGAAATGCTTAGCAACTCAAATCCTATTTTCAAAATTAAAAACATTTATAAGGGATTTAACATTAAAGTAATATAAGGAATAAGGGCGTGTATATGTACGGATAGATATTATAGAAAAGGATTTTGTCATTTCAAATATGCACATTGTTGTGAAATGCAGTGCATCACATATAAGTATTTTTAAACGAATGTAAAACGTGAGATCTGCACAACTGCGATAAAGTACAAGGTGATAGATAAATGTGCACTCCATGGAATTTTCATTTTATGCTTAGGTTTTAATATCAATATTAGTTAAATTCAAATTTCAAAATTGAATTTTTTCCTTTAACGTTATTCGATATCATAACGGTATTCCTGATTTTAGTCATATTTATTTATAACGTAATTTAATAACGTTATCCAATACTGATTATATTTATAAATGTGTCTTACTTAAATGTATAAATCTATTGGCAAATTGTTATTCTTTAGTGCCTTAAGTCATTTTATCATTTATATTGTACACACTCTTGCACGCAACGTGGAGTAGTCCGTTCCGTACACCTTAATTTTACATTTGTTCTAGCTGTTTGAATATATTTAAATAGAAATTCATGGTGATATGTCAGTTTAAATGAGATTAAATTTCGTTTCAGAATTGCCAATTAATAATTTGTTAACAAATCATAATGCATGATTTTTAATGGTCGTTGGAAAATTATCAAAGTTTTTATTATTCTATTAAGAGCTTTCGAACCACAACTGGGTTCACCGTCAGGCTCAAGTTCATACATCAATTCATAATAAGTTTAAGAAACAGAAAAATACAATATGTAACTTTAAGTATAGGAAAATGGACTTGTCGTTTGTCGTTGTCCTTGTCACTACTCCCGACATACTAAACAAAAGTTACACATTATTAAAAGTTGCATTTACTCTTATGGATTAGAGCTTTATTTAAGCTTGTAAATTCTCCAATAATTATTTATTTAATACAGACAGATGAAAATGACAAGAAATAGTTGATTCTTGTTTTACCTACTAATAACTGCATTCACTCCCTTTTTTCCTTTCTCATAGTTATATAACCTTTCGGGCTTGGAACACGACGTAAATAAGCTTCGGTCGTCGGTCGTCGGTCGTCGGTCGTTTGAATTTGGAGGTTTGACGGAGTGAGGACGAGTGGAAGGATGAAATTATGGAGAGTTTAATTGGGATAATTGTGTGTAATAATTGGGAAAAGGATGGAAAGGAAGGAGGAATGGCGCCTGCTAGTCTCTGTCACAAATAGTAATAGACACCCCAACAAAAAGACTAAAGAAATAAAAATACTAAAGCGAAACAATGTTGGGGGAATAGAATGGTAAATACGTCCATTCGACAGCTGCTCGGGATTTTTTCTCACGGAATGACAGGGACGAGAAAATGTGAGAGGGAGAGAAAAAAGCGGAATCTTAAATTTATGGTGGCATAAGACAGCGTCTCTCCTCTCACCCTCGCTCGCAGTCCCAATCAATGTGTGTCTGGAGAGCCGTTAATTATGCTAAGCTTCGCTGTGAAAAGTTGGAAGGCTTGGGATTTTATCTGATTCCTCCCTTGCACTGCCAGCAGTGCCAGCCTTATTGCCCATTTTATTCTTCCCCTTCCACTTTTAGCCTTTTCTCTCTCCCTTCCTCCAAATACTTCTTCCATTCACTTCTATATATGTACATACATACTTCATACCTCCCGTTCAATTTTATTTTCTTACTAAAGTTGTTCAGGAACAACAGCGACAATCTCAATATTTGTGCACCTACAAATTCTCGAGAAATGGCGAAGGGAAGTGTGCAATTAACATGGAGTTTCATGCGAAATGGCAATTAAACTGGTCAGTCATAAATGGGTTGGCTCTCTCACGCATTGGCCCCAAACATGAAAAATCGCCATATTTCGGGCGTGTTGCAACCATAAATTAATCGCAAATAACATGTTTTTCCTCCACATAATTTATTATGGTCAGAATTTTTCTCCTGTACGTGACGTCCGCTTACTGCCATTCTCTCCTTGGAAATTGCCACAAAAGCGGATTGTTGTGCAAATAAAAAGGACTAAAAGTATTTTTGGAATAATTACGCGGTCGTTTGCTTAACAAGCCCCGCAATGTTCCTAACAATAATAATAAGTAAAGTTTGTGGAGTGGATGTGAGAAGGAGACTGAAATTCATCCATCAAAGCCACCATCAACATCAACCATCAAATGAGGAGAAAAATAACAATTTAATGCATGCAGTCGCAGTGTAATTGGTCGTAGAAGGAATTTCAAGTCCAGCGCGTCACGGAAATACTTCATTATTTTTAATGAAGCCCTCCCCAAAGCTCAAATGTCCTCCATTCCCTTTGTTTTACATGTACCCATCTTCTCTCATTAACCCCAATCCTCACAATTATGCACACTCTTTCCTCATAATCTCCAAATCCAAACTCATTCTATTTAAACCCGCATTCCCAATTAAGAAATTCTGGAGCAAAAAACAAAATTAATAATAATAGCGCTTCATTCATGTTCACTCTATTAAATCCAAGCAGTCAGTTTTCCACAATTATTTTTATTTCTTCCCATTTGACCAAAGTTGAAAAAACTTTTGTGTGGACGTTGGCAAAAGTTGTAATTTTTTAAATATTTGTGAGTTTATTGTGTGGAGGAAATGTAAAAATGGGCTATGAAAAAATGGCTGAAAGAGAAGTTAGGTAGGGGAGGATGGAGGAAGTTTATTGGCGAGGAAGCGGGTATAAAGAGAGGAAGACGGGAAGAGCATGGAAGGGATATTTCTTTTGTAATTACGGACGGGATGGAAGGGATAGGGCAAAACTAAAAATCCCAGTCCATTGTTGAAAAATCTACGAGCGGGATTGGTCCCAGCTCCCCTTCTCACTGCATTACCTTCACTTTTCTCTCATTAGATTGCATCTCCATATGTTCACAACATCACAACCTCCAGTCTATAAATCTGTTGAAAACTTTTCACGTAATTGACGATTCCCTTACCTCCTCCAAATTACCTACGTATAGGCTTTACTTTTCCATATATTTTCTACTTGAAGGACAGATCTCGAGATAAAAAATGAGAAACTCGAAGGAGAGAATTGAAGGAAAGGGGAAAGGAGGAAATAAGCGGAGTTTGGAGATTCGGAGGGGAGAAGTAGGGACAGAGGCTTGTGTATAAAAGAAGTGGAGGAAAGGTCTGTGGGTTTTTCGGATGGCTACCTTCTCAGCCAACCCGCATTCCGAGGAGGTGGAGTTTTTCCCCTTCTCCAACTCAACTTTTCTCCAATCACTTACTTTGGCCCAGCAAACTTAAATCCAGAGAATATTTTCCCTTCTCCCTCGCAATCAATTTAAGCTCCGCTTCTCTTTTCTAATCCCTTTCCCAAATAATTATTATCTCTTCCATTCCTTACACCCGCAACGGCAACACTCATCAAACACATGCAACTCTTCCCTTTTCCTCTCATTTTTACCAATGTCATTCTATGGGAATGGGAGGAAGGCTTAATGGAAGGAGCTGATGAAGGTGAGAGCTAATTGGCAGAATCCGGCTCTTTTAGGTGGAAGGACTGCAGGGAATGCGGGAAGATTCTTCTGAGAATGTCAAGTGGTGGGGATGGGAACGGGGAGTGGGGAGAAAAACAGAATCTGTCCGTGGAAACGCGAGACTCAACTTATGGCTTGATTGGTGTTGGGAAATTGAAAACTAGTGGCGGGTAGCGAATCTCTCGTCTCTTTAATTAATTTTAATTAAGTCTATTGTAATGCCCTGACTAAAAGACTCGTCCACATATTTTCCAAGATGTGGAAAGAGAGGAGCAGAGAGAGAGAGAGAGAGAAAGAGAAATGAAAGAGAAGAAGACTTGTCTAATTAATCCAAACGAGCCGATTCAGCGGAATTCGCTTGATTTCCTTCCCTTCTGCCTTAGTATTATTTCCTCCTTTAGTATTTGGTTTGTTTTTGGAGTTGGTTGTTGGGCTGGTGCGGGAGACAGGATGAAAAAGGGTAATTTATAGCGGGGATTGACTTGGAGGGAGTGGGACTTTTCTTGTAATTGTAAGTATGATGGGCACTTGGCAAAAGAGAGCGGAATGGATTCTTTCATGTTTAATTCATGGGGAGCGAGTGGGAAGACAGAGAGAAGAGATTGTGCATTAGTCAGTCTTGGAAGTGGAGTGCACAAAATGGATTCCCTTCCCGACTCTCCTTCTCACCAACTCCACCAAGAATGCCAGCTCATTCTGAATATTTTACGCTTGTCCTTTTATTTCCTTCATTAACTGCTCACGACCAATCTCCTTCGCCCCACTTCCATTCTCATTCAAGGCGTCCCAGCGTCCCTGCCATTTCCCATTTCCCATTTTCCACTTTCTTCCTCACAATCATCCCTTCCATTTACATACAAAGTGTCTCCAAACCAAAACCAATTTAGTCTCCTTTCTTTCCTTTTCGCCTTTTCGCCTTTTCCTTTCTCTTTATAGTCTTTTAGTCCTCCAACTTACAAAATTCACGTCAAACTCACTTTTCCTTCCACAGCTCCCAAAAATCAATCCCCAACCTCATTTACCAATCCCCAAGTCTCTCTCAATCAATACCAGACAAACCTTATTCAATCCAACCTCTTTCAAACCTCGTTCCACAACTTTTCTTCCTCACCGCAAATATTTTCTATTAATATAATTACATTCTATATTTTTATTTATTAACCTTCCTTTCCTTTTCTGCCCAAAACAAGCAGCACTTTGCCAAATTTCCTTTCCACAAGATTTCTAATTAACAATTCCAGGAAAGCCAGTTAAATTATTGTGTACTGGAAATAAAAAAAAGTACGGGGTAAATAATCCATGACTACATGAAAATAAATAAAAAAAGTTGTGAGGGAAGCGTGGAAACGAAATGCGAGTGGGAATGAGTTGGGTGTGGACGTAGTGTTTGAAGGGGTGGGTAGATGGATCGGGTAGCGCTAGAATGCAACGCACATTCCTACTTTCCTACTCTCGACTCTTGTCATCTCAAACAATTCCACGCCAAGTTATATCTAAACATGACCGATTTCTTTAACATTCTTACTTTCTTACCGTAATCAATTTACCGAAATTTGTGGTGTGGGATGGATGTTGGTTGGCAAGTGATTTGTCATGGGTATAGTGCAGGAAAGGAGGAAGGTGGAGAGAAATTTGGGGTTTTCGACATGGGAAAATCCTGCAATTACATTTCTAGCAGGTCTAGAAATAAAAGCTAGAAATAGGAGGAGTTTGTAAAAATGTGTGGCGTAAATAATTGGGAAGAAATGAAAAGATTTGGTTGGCACGCAAAGGGGAAATAATAAGGGAATTTCCTCCGTCCGTATCTCATTTGTTATGGTCATGAGTAAATGGCATGCTGCAGGTAACCGGAAGTTACCCTTTCCAACAACTAATGTCTCTTCCACAGTCTCACAGTCTCACAGTCTCACACACTCCATGTCCACGCATAGTCCAAATACCAATTTTAGCACTTTTCTACTTTTCACACTCCTCACACATTGTGACTTGATGGAAAAGCGCTATATTTACACCCATTTCCACATTTCATTTCCATCTGGACTTTAATAAACGCAATTACAATTACTACATTCTGTAGGTTGCTTGCATTTATAAATCTTATTATTTCTCACACTCTTATTATCACTCCTTATCCCAATAATTTAATGACAAGGAAGATAATCAAAGGAAGATTTGGAGGGTTACTCTTCATTCGGTTCTTTCACATGCATTCAATTAAATACAGTATTACATGAAGAAGGCTTATTAAATGTGTAAGGCTGAATTGAAGCCAATTTTATATTATTTAAATTGATGTTTACTTTTAAATTAAATTAAATTTTATATTTTCTGACATTCATACTTGACTTATTAATTGTGCCGCTAGCGGGCGCTCCCGCCCCTCTTCAAGGACTAATTTAGAGATACACGCAGCTCCTTCCGATGGAGAAGACAACCGAGGATTTATTTTAGCCAAATAATTTGTAGAAGAATGTAGTTGAAAGTAAATAAAATAATTAAAAAATAATGCGACTTGGTCGAGTTAAAATAATGTTCGATGAAGTTTTGAGGGATGGATTTTAAATTTTTGAAGGTTTGGCTGAAGGGAAATGGGAAATGGGTAAGGGTAATGGGAAATGGGATGAGAATGTGGCTCAGACTTGTTCGATATTGGGTTGTTAATGTAATCAGCGGTCTCTTCCTCTTTGCCACTTTGACTGTTCTGCATCAAAGGGACGCTCAAGTGTTTTTCATCATTTCCTTCGACAAGGAAGATGCAAAGATGAGAAATGTGATGGGAAAATGTGAAAATTGAAGACTGGAAGTGAGGAAAAACAAAGGAGCTGGGAGCCGCACACACGTTGCCAATAAATAAGTTTTCGATCACGTTTTAATTACGCGACCAGTGAGGAGCAACGCTAATTCCTCAATTAATTACGGAGCTTCTTATTAATTCTCTCACCGTCCTCTGCCTCCTTCGATTAACTTCAATAAATTCCCCATTTTCCTTGCGGCTCTCCGCACTACAACACATCCAAATATTTTTCTCTCTGTGCTCTTCGCTCTTTATCTTTGTCTTGTTTCACTCATCTCACTCGTCTCACTCGTCTTGTCTGCTGCGGAATATATGGAACATGCGGAAGATTGGGAGACGCGAGTGTCACAAGAATTTCAGTTTGAGGGCTTGTGTGTGAGGCCAAGTGTGGGCGAGGAACAAAGTTTGACATGTGTAAGAACAAAAGAGAGTGCAGTGAGGGAGTGTGAAAATTAATTCGAACCACTTTGGCATGATTGATACAAATCGTTAGGCGGGTTGGCTGGTTTCGTTTCTCGGTTTCTCTGGCTTCCCTTCGCCTTATTGCCTCTCTCTCTCTTTCTCTCTCGCTCATTTTCTCTTCTTTTGCTCAGTCCTGTGAGAATGAGACTTGTGAGAAAATCCTGTCGATTCAATGAGCAGGCAATGTGAAGGAAATTTGTGTGTGTGTCTCGCACAAGGGAAATATAAAAGGGAATCTGAGGAGGAGATGTGATGGAAATTCTGAGCGCTTCCAGGGGAAATTTTTCGCAAGGCTACACTTTCAAGATACCACGGCGCAAATAAAGACAAAGAGAGATTCCATTACTTCCCTTCCCGCAATATTCTACTTTGTCACATGAAAAAGTCTCGTCAAATTGGAATTTTCTCCGAGCCGAGACGCTTACCCAGCAATTTCTACCCCAAGAGTTCTGGGTCGAATAACTTCTCAACTGTCAAATCTATCCAATCATTATCTCCCAAACCTCCGGGCTACTTCTTTCATTCTCTTCCGCTTCCTCTTACAATTAACCCAATCGCAATCCCTTCATTAAAGTCTCCAAAACTTTCAGCTCAACCTAACTCTCGGAACAAAATTCAAATAAATTGCCACGGATTTTCAAGAAATCAAATTCATATTTGTTTTGAACGTGCTTAAATGAGAAAAGGACTGTGGAGGAAGTAGGGAAAGTGCAGCGTGGACTTGACTTTATTCACTTTGATGCATTTATTTGTTATTTTTAAAAGCTGACGGGACTGGAAAAATAAAGAAAAAGGGAATTGTAAATGTGAGTGAATGGAAAGGAATGGAATGGAAGAGCGGGGGAATATGTTATTGCTGGACTTGTCATTTCTCTCTTCCCCTTCTGCATCTTCCCTTCCCTTCCATCCTTCCATTTCAATTTCGTGTTTACTTGGAGCTTCCATTGGTGCCGTCTCCCCCTCACAATGTTTTCTTTTCTCTGGAGGAGGATGGCGGAATGAGGAGTTGAGGGAGGACGATAGGTCAATCTTTTTTCCCCTCCATCTTCTTTTTTCCAAGCCCCTGCACTCCAACGCCATTCTTTCTTCTCTGCATCTCTCTCCCTTTTTTCCATTCCACCTTCACTTTCCACAGTAATTACTCATTTTCATTTACTTAACGTTGCCAAGGTCCATCGCTTCAAATTACGTCACCGTGCCGAACTGTGGAAGCTTGGGGAAAATCAGATTAAATTCATTGAATTGTTTAATAAAATTGGCGAATGTTGGCGAATGAGTTACTTGACTGTTTAGTGAAAAATGGTCGGAGGAGATGTTGGATCAGTTGGATCAGTTGGATGTTGGGAACGGGGAAGAGCCGTGGAATTGATTAGTGGGAGAGTGCAGTGTCCTTCGTGTTCCGTCTTTCGTCTTGCCTCGCCATTGCGATGAGTTGGCTTTTTAGGAAAGAAATGTTGGGAAGCTTAGGCAGATGCGGAGTTTCCTTGGGGATTCCGCTCTCCGGATGAGTTGTGAGTTGAGAGAAGCAGACGGAAGCGGACTGAATATTAACCAGCTCCTAAAAACCTACAGGAGTCGTCTTCTTTTGTAATCAAGTAATCCCTCTGTGTACACAGCAGAGCTCCTCCACCTCGAAAATAATTCATAAAAAATGCTAAGAGGAAGGAACGGAGGAAGGGTCCCAAAATGCAAATGAGAGATCCACACAAGCGGACATGTTCCACCGTCTCACAAAGGGACGAGGAGCCCGTAACGCACACTTTTACGCTTTTAGCCTTTTATGCCAAAACTGGTTTTTACTCCTCATTCCGATTTTTTCCGGGAACCATCAATGGCTACTGACCATTGAAAATGTGCACAACGGAGAGGGAAAACTGGTCAAACGGGTCAGTGGTGAAAAGAGATTTTTTCTCCGCACTCCGTTCTATTTATAAATACATGTCCCTCAAACCCACGTTGGGCATTAAACCAAGGCAATCCCCAATCAACTCTTATTCTCTTTAATAACGGACAACTTTTCGAGGAAGACGGGACGGGACGGGACGGGACAACTGGACGAGCATTGAGGAAGAATAAGCGATGATTGAAAGGGAGAATTCCGTCAGTTCTTTTCACTTTCTATTTTTTCCGGCCAAAACTGGTTTTGGGAATAAAAGAGGAGTTATGATAAATGAAATGAGAGATGCAAGGAACAAAAATGATGAGGTTGTGTTTTGGGGATGCGGATGGGTTGATGGCGAGACGTCCGTTCCTCCAATATTTCTATCTGCTCTTCATTCCATCATCAACAGCTCTACTGACCAGTTTCTCCTTTTTCTAATTTTTTCCATTCTCCAACTAGTTTTTCAAGTTTTTCCTGGAAAAAAGTCGATCGAACAATTGACAATACAATATAGGAAAGTGGTGTGTGTGTTGGATATTCAACTGTGTCGTGATTTCTGGGTCAATTCTATAATCGTCCCCTCCATCCCGGGGACCGGACCATTCAGTGACCATCATTTTTACAAATAAATAAATATTTACAATCAACCGTCATCATTCAGGTCAGTATCTCCGTTTTCCCATTTCTTATTGCTTCATTTCCTCCCGAAGCAACCGCATCTCCCCGAATTTTCCCCTCCAGGCCACAAGACCAACAAGCGGTTTGGCAGTCATTGTCTCAATTAATAATAATTGTCTCAAAAATTCAAATCTTGAGCTTGGATTTTTTAATCAAATTTGTAGATATTCTGAATTTGAACTGAGTGAAAGAATTGTTGCATAAAGGTGGAAGGGAAAGGAATAAATGTGAGGTAGCGCTATTAGAATATCAGATAAGGTGGATAGAATATTAGAATAAATGGTGGATTTATTACATGACATGTGTAATAGTTTGTTATAAAAGTGATAGAAGTTTTGGTTGGTGAGGAGATCGGTGGCGGATCTCCCGCCTGGACTCGGTCGACAGCTTAGCAAGTAAATGTTGGAATGGTGAGGTGGCTGAGCCCTGGAGATCATAAAACAGCGGAAATTTGTAAAAAGTTTTTGGATTTATTGAGTGTGGGTTAATGAAATGATTTGACTGGGGAAGACATTAAAAGTGTATTTAAAGGGGCAATTGTGTGTTGGGGACCTCTGATAACATATCCTCATCACCATTATCTTCTGCTCCTACGGAGAGCGGAGCACACGTGAAGACGACGATTATGAAATAAGAGGAGCAACTAAAGAAATTAACGAGGAAATGAGACAGCTAAAATATACATTCATTTTACTATCTTGTTTCTTCTAGCGCACTCCCCAAATCCTCTCATTAATCATTGATCTCTCAAGTTCTCTCCGACGCTCCTCTTCCCTTCTTCCCTTCCTCTCTGTGCCTGCCTGCCTACATTTCTGCCTACTCTTCTGCCTACTCTTCTGCCTACTTCCCTTCCTCCAATTATTTTTTTTTCTCTCTCTCTCTTCCAATTCCCCCGCAAGAGCCAGCAGCCTTCCTCCGATTCCCCATTTTTCCCCGTAATTACAAAGTTTTTCCTCGACAGAAACAAGATGTGCGAGAGAAAATTAAAAGTTGAGCTTTTTCATTCCCTTCATCCCCACGCTACGCTACGGCAATTCCTTACTTACATACTTTGTTTAATTAGATAGATTCTCAGGCCTTGCCATTCCTTCCGCCTGCACTTCTGCACTTCATTCCTTCATTCCCTCCCAAATGGTTCATAAAAAACAAATTAAAATATCACGCGCTCTTTTTCCTCTCGCAACCCAACCTTCTTCCATTATTCCGTCCACCATCTTCTCATTTCCCCTCATCCTCCCCATCCATAATTCTTCCCTTGTCCATTCTATAGAATTTTCTTTTCCGAATTTCCGACTTAAGCAATAGAATTTCTTCGGACAATGAGTGACGGGCATTAAGCTGATTAGAAAGGACAGTGTGCTGTTGAAAGAAATGGAGAAAAGTGAGATGAGAGTTGGTAAAATTGTAGATTGAGTGA
Source organism: Lipothrix lubbocki (assembly GCA_034696945.1). Taxonomy (NCBI): domain Eukaryota; kingdom Metazoa; phylum Arthropoda; class Collembola; order Symphypleona; family Sminthuridae; genus Lipothrix; species Lipothrix lubbocki. Next base: position 1,814 of record JAQGAK010001483.1, on the reverse strand, counting down.
TTGAAGGGTTTGGGACTTGGATTTGGATTGGGATTGGGATTGGCTTGAAGTGTGAGTGATTGACTTGTGGAGTTGAATGGGCGAGTGAATGGTGGAGGCTATTGGCGGATGGGAAAGGAAGGGAAGGGAAGAGAGACAGGCGCGCGAAAGGAGAAGGAAGGAAAGAGATAAAGGAGAAAAGCAAAAGTCGATATACGGCAGACTAAGAGCAGAGTCAACTTTTAATTACGAATTTTAATTAGGAAGAAACTTGCAAGTTTTTCTATCGCCTCAATCAAGAAGGACGAGTGGGGAGGGAGAGCTCATTTCCATTCTCTCGCTCCTTTTTTCTCATCCAAACTTATTTCACATTCTACTAACTTTCTCGTCAAGCCCAACCAACACCCCTCCAACTTTTTCTTTTTATTCCAATCACCGACTTCAAAAGAAACACACGCAGACATTGTACAATTCCACTCCCACGCTCCAATCTAATTTCCACCAAATTACGCCTCTCAACTCTTTCCACTCTTCACTCTTCCATCTCTTATCAAAAGAAAACAAGAATTTTATCAATTTCATTTTATCAAAAGAAAAGAAGAATTTTCTCAACTCCATTTTACCAAAAGAAAGAAAACTTTTGAAAGGAAAAGAAAGATGAGGAGCAATGCAGGGGAAGGGTATGAGTAATTAATAAATTACTGGCGCTTCGTTTTGAATAAATTCAAAGGAGGAATGTTGTTGGTAGAGAGAGAGAGTAAAAGTGTGTGTTTAGGAAGGGAAAAAGGTGAAATAAAATGGAAGAATAATATTTGTTGAGAAAGACGGGAGGAATGTTGATGGGGGATGTCTGGCTTGGGGCCAGGAGAGAAAGAGAAAGAGAAGAAGAAAGGAAGATGGGAAATGTTTGTTGAGGATCTGCCGAGTGCATAATGTGTGTAAATGTATGTATTTAGCAATGACGAGTGGTTGAGTGAGACTTTTCTCTTGCCTTTAATGTGGCATGCAGCATACGTTCCAGCCATATTTTTTCAATGTCGACAGAATTGAGAAAAACTCCACCCTAAACATTGATCGAAATGCTGGAAGCTGGACCAATGATGAAACATCTGTTGAATCGATTTTTCTTTCGCCATTTTCTTTCCAACTTCTTTTTTTCCTTTTTTCCTCTCTTTTCTTTAGTTCCCATGCACAAACATAGTCCTTCCGCCAAATAATCCGCTCTCCACACAAACCTTCCAGCCCCAATTACCGATTCTGCTTTTCTTCTACAAGATTACATAGGAGCAGTTCTCTCCTGCTTATTGCATTCATCATCCTTACACCCGTTCTGTAGTCTTTTTACGTCACTCACCATAAATTACTCTCGTCCTAATTGCATTTAGCTCAGCAACCACGCTTATAAGCCAATTTGTTCAGACAATTTCCTCATCGGCAGACCTTTAGACCACGCGACATTGACCAAAATATGCACGAGCAGGTCATCAGGTCCAATCCGGAACGCACTCATGTCAATTTAAATGTAATAAAATGCACTCTTTCAAATTTCACAAGATTACAAAAAAACCTTATTAAAAATAAATAATTTATTAAGAATACTAAGGGAAATTGTAATCAATTTGTAATGAGGCTACGCGAGGTGCATGGTGAGTTATTTCCAGTTTTCTTAAATCAAAGCTGGGTCATCCACCATCATTTACAGTGCAAGGTGAGTGAACTCCAACAATCCTAGAGACGTTTTTATTAAGTAAAATTATTAATTGTCTAAAAATATTGCGAATTCAAGACTTTCAACACAACAATCGCTCATGTTTCATTTTGCTTTAAATAAAACT
>JAQGAK010001482.1:0-31755 GCA_034696945.1 Lipothrix lubbocki | reverse complement strand
AAGACAAAGGGGCAAAAGTGAACTTCCATACAAAAACAATACGTATTTTAAGAAATTTTGTAACTCGCTGTTTGGAAGATTATTTAAAAAGATCAATCTATATAGTTATATCATCGGCGAAGCCGATGGCTTTTACGCTAGTCTATGTATATACTTTATATACTTTATATGCATTATTTTGTATTAGATGACGTGTAATAGGCATACATACATACATACCTTTTTTTTTAAACTGCAGAGTGTGCTCACGTAACCTATGCTATTATAATTGATTGGAATTTTGAAATCGTGGGCTATTACTGCTGCCGTATGGACTGTACATAGTGTAATTACAATATATGGATGGAGTTATGGAGTATTGATAAAGTGTGCAGAGTTGTAGGAATAATGGTAATGCTTTGCTGTATGGCATGATGGACAAAAAGTAGGTTTTATTGTTTAAATTTGCAGGGGATTGATTTTGTTAACACACGTGTTATATTTACATAAAGTGTATAGTCTGCTATATATGTACGTGTATACTATAATGTAGGATGTAGATGCTTTCACATAATAAAGTATACTTATATTTGAAATTGGTACCGTACTACGTATATACATAGTAGGTAGGTATGTTTAATGTGTATTAGCTACTGTTGTGTATGTGTATTTGCTCCTACTGTGCCTTGCCTCATATGCAGTTTAGTACAGTTATAGGTTATCATGATAATCGTCGTTGTTATTATTATGAAATGTATCACTATTCACTGTGTAGAGTATTTTAATAGTAGTTCATTTTTAATAGCATGTATTCTGTGATGTTTTATGTATGCCTTTATTTTATTATTATACTTCTGTAATGGTTTTATACACTACTATACACTACGGCATTTATTGATGACGAATTATATCGGACGATTTTAGCTCTATAGTGGAATAATTCACACATGCTGTCACCATATGGAACATGGAGGATAATTGATAGTTTTTATTAGTACCATTGTAACATTATAATAAAATATGAGATGGTGATGTGATGATGATGATGACGAGAATCATCATCATCATCATCAGGGATGGAGGATAGGGAATAACATTTAGACAATTTACATTGATTATAAATTACTGTATAATTGTTGTAATTAAGGACTTAATTTTAGCTTTTATAGTTCAGAAGCTTTTTTTGTTGCGTAGAGTGAATGTGAATGTAGGTAGTAAAAAAGTTGAATATCTCCTAATATTAAGTAAAGAAGAATTAACTTATTTTAAGATAATATGGAGGAAATACAGATGTGAAGTTATAAATGTTCATTGGGTTAAATGTAGATACTTGTAAATGAATTTAAGTAGATAAGGTTAGATATATGCAACGTATAACAAACATAATATATTTTTCTTAAAGCTATGAACATACATACATATCGTCATAATATAGCTATATGTATATAGCTATATTTTATATTTAACGTTACAATTTTTACCCTGAAGTGACGATACATCCATATGTGTCTCGCTTACTTTCTGTTTTTTATTTTTGAGGAAGATGGATATAGTAGATATAGACTGTAATAACACATTTGTGGAGACAAGGAAACTCTCTGAAATCAAGATACATTTGCCAGGTTGAATGTAAAATAGTTTTTTCAACCTATATATTTTTACATGCTATCTATCGTCCCTAACTTTTTTTAAAAGTTGTAACAACCAAATGTTATCATTGCTATACTACACTGCACTTGTAGTTTGTTATGTTATGCTGCTACTTTGCTACTCCTGCTGCTTCATTTCTGCTGCTGCTGCTAATGCTGCTGTTATGCTACTATTTTTTGTTAAAGATTCTTAACAGCTGTAGATACACAAGTATATCTATAATATTCTCCTTATTGAAATGCTGTACATAGTACGTATGTATGGACATAATAGTAAGTACGTATCTTATTCAATGTTGTGCTTGTTGTAGTTTTTAACTCTGCCGTTCGTCGTCTTATATTTAATATAATATGTGTTTGAGTGTGTGTGTGTGTGAGTTGTGTAGGTCTGATGTGATGATGAGTATGCTGCATAAAATGTAGACACATACCCTGTGTATGTGTTTGTGAATGTGTGAGTTGTGTTTCTTCTTAAAAAATCCTATCTTTCATCTATTGGTGGTGGTTTCCTCTCTCTCTCTCTCACTTTAACTGACTATGTGTTCAGTGTTCCTGTTGTCGAGTTCTTCTATAATGTGAGAGTCCAAGCCTAAAAAGCTGTGCACAAGTGTAACCTACAGAGACTTGAGTGAACCTGATGATAATGAGGATGATGATACTCTATGTGTAATTCTGAAGCGTCAGACTACAGAGGGACATGATGGTTAAATACATGATGGTATTAACATGGTAGTATAGACAAAGTCGACAAGTATATGCCTATGTATGTGGAATGCTCTATTAAAGATTGTAAAATTCATACTTATATAATTTAAATATGGATAGGCCAACATGACTGAACTGTTTGCTATCCGGAAAAATTTGCCATTTTTATGTAAATTTTGACGTGTATGGGAGATATTTTTCCGTTGAGCCATATGTGAGAAATCTTGTTGCCTTAAGGTAAAAACAGTTTCGTATGTGTTCAAAAAATTGTCAAGTCAAGTGAGTCAATACTTAATACTCAATAGTCAATATTAAGACAACCACTCTGGAATATCATAGATAGTACTTTCAATGTATATAGTAGTACATACCACTTACCTATCGTCAATGTCATATAACCGCCATCATTACGACTCATATGAGCGTAAAAGAATATTATTAAAATAATATTCTCATGCTTGAACTATCTATAACCCTGGGAGGTGTATGTGTGTGTGTTGTGAGTAATGTGTATCAAGACTAAAATATTCCCTTATTCTTTTACTTCATTTTTGCTTCAAGCACTGACTGGCAGTGTGTTAAATTTTTATGAAGACATGATGATGATGAGTTGGAAGTCTTGTTGGCTGATGATAAAATGAAGAAGAATATAAGACTAATATATCAGATATACATTAGTAGGCTGTATAATTGGATGAATACCGGTGTGTTCTAGTAAAGGGAGTGTTGTAGGAGTTTAAAGATTGTGTAGAATTTTTGTACTTTATGATTTAAAGGAAGAGCATTAGTATTAGTAGTACAATATTTTAGTAATGCATATGCAGTATAAGTTATACATATCTGCTGATCCCGAAGTGACTGTGTGTGGAATGGAATGGCATCAACAAAATTGAACAAAAGGGGGGACCTGCTGAAATGCTCTTTGGCTTTATTACTTACCTACTACAGAGATACTTGCTTACTTTATACTTACTTCGATACAATGTTCTTTCTCTCTCTCTCTCTCTTTCAAACCTCTAATATGTCCGTCCATCCGTCTGTTTGTGTTTTGGTTTGGTTTTGACGGTCTGCTCTCTTCTCTCTCCTATTTTATATTCTCTCGTTCTTCTGTGTATATCGTCGTCACTGACTGTTGTTGGTGTGTGTTGAGAGTTGCTCAATGTTTCTCAACCCGTACGGAGAGTAGAGAGCAAGAGAGAGAGAGAGAGAGAAATGAAAGAGAGATAGAGCATTTAAACCTTGCTGTACTACACTGTACAGTTGTAGTTTGTAGTAGTATAATAGTAGTGTTTCCTATCCTTCACCCCGTAAAACTCACGTACAATTTAGTCGTCATCGTCGTCGTCGCCTCCCGTTTATTATCATTCAGGTTCAGGTTGTTCGTAATTTCCAAGCTGTGCGACAGAGTTCGTAGTCTTAATACATCGGGACTGTATTAGTAAAGTGTATTTTATGTTGAGATTATAAAACTCTTTAGTTTTACTTTACTACAGTACTACATTACATTACTGAAGGTATATGCAAGTCATTTTTATGCATATGCCATATACTTATACAGATACACCGGCATGTTTTATTTCTGCTTTTTAGATTTATTACATGTTGTTGGAGTATCAATGCTATGAACATTCCGTACGCGAGTCGATGGATAATATCTTAGTTTGGGATACTTATAATAAGTATATGCTCATTGTCCCTATACTGTATTAGTTTGCATATAGACGCTTTTTGTATTTAAGAGCTTGTATGTCATATGTCCATAGTGGTGGCAAGCTTTTTGTGTGTTGGATCCTAATTTAAGGTGAACGACAAAGGTGTGTGAGTACTGTTCACTGTGTGACTTTACTGTTGCTGGTATGTGCACTATGTGTGCAGAGACTTTTTAATACTTTTTATAATGTTGCGGACTTTATTATTATGATGATATGACGATTCTCTACTACTACTACTCTCTCTCTCTGCCAGAGTTTAACTCTCTGCTTCTCTTCTACTTCTACTAGTAAACCTTCTATTCTAAGTTATAGTAGGTAAGTAGTTTTATATTACATTCGACGTGCATTTTTACTTTTCTACTATTATAGAAGAGAAGCTTTTGTACATGTAGTGGTTCCATCGTCCATATCTACACATTCATACACCTTTTAATACACACTTGATGCATACATACTATACTATTGGACGATATATTCCGAGGTTAACATTTAACATGGCGAAGGCGACGACGACATCAATAAAGGGAAGGGAGAGCTCTCAGAGTGAGCTATGTATGTACTCTCTATGTGTGTCTAATTTGATGGTTTATGTAAGTAAAGTATAAACATGCGTAATGGAATCGTATCGTATCGTAGGTAGGCTGTACAAATTAGAATATTGTTATTTGTGGGATTGTTGGTATAGGCTCCATTGCTATTTGCCCTGCTCACTCTGTGTGTGTGTGTGTGTGTGTGTGTATGTGTGTTGAGTTAAAATAAGTGTGTTATTGATGTTCGTCCTTTAACTCCTTTAGCTTTTCATACCTTCCTTGCGGCGTGTATGTACTTCCAGCATTACAGATGTGTCTACAGTATATGCTTTTATGAAACTTGCGAAGCTTAAAATACCTAAATTTGGTAGCTCTTATAGTATTTATTATTGTTACATTTACATTACTTTTGCTATGTATTAGTGTGGTATACATTTAGGTTTTTATATTTGATTTGAGTATCTACATATATGTAATTAGTAAGTTTACTGTTTTTGTTTTTAGAATGTTGTGCTAGAAATGCCTCTCTAGTTTTTTGTTGTATCTGTATTTACTTATACTATGGATTAAACTCTTATGTATAGTTCAACTCTTTTTGCTTTACTCTCTCAAGTGTTTAAATATGCTGTAGTGGATATTTGTTTACTATTATTATCATTGTATTTGATCCACACAGTTAAAAGTCATCAAGTCGCACACACTCAGTGCGACTGCATTGTGTGTATGTATTTTGGTTGTTTGTATTGATAGTGTTAAAATTGCTCGCCATCACCAAAATTCATGGTGCTCTTAACTGTTGTTCTTCTTGGATAGGGCTCTTGTTGTTAGTTATGTGGGAATGCTGCTGTTGTGGGATGTTGTTGTTGATATGTTGTGGCTGCCATGAGGATTGAGGATCGGTCGGTGTGTTTGTTGGGGAAATTATTGTCGATGAACGATACAAGGTGGAAGGGCTGTTGTTGCATAGATTTTGCTTTCATGTTGTGAACATTGTAAAGATTCCAAATCCCAACTTCCCAACCTCTACGACTCTACTCTACACTTTTTTCTTTTCCCTGTAATTATATCTACAGTTGAGACTCTTCGAACTTACTCGAGCGTGGAATAATAACACTACTATAGCATTAATTTCGTATCAACTTCTTATAACAGAATTCATTGTTATGTGTAGTAGATTCTTGTGTAATGTGTACTTATATGTGGCTTTGATGAAGCTTTTGCATATAGAACTACTGCGCTATGCTATGAGCATTGAATATTAACTATAATTTGACAGATCCCTGTATGCAGCCATAGGAATTTTACATGGGATTACGAAATTAGGAAAATGACTTGCATTGCCCCAACCCAACCAAAAATGCTTCAGCTGCGTAGTGATCAGCATGTATTTTGGCCTTAATGTGGCAGGAATTTCGTAGTTTTGATAGAATTTTTGCAGTCTGTATTTTTTACGAATTTCTTGGGTGAAATAATGTCACTGTCCTATAACAAGACAGGTATACTTGAAGCCTACCTGTCCTACCTTAACAAACATATGGAGATTAATCTCCTTTTAAACGGAATTATCCATTGAAATTGCATATACAACATTTAAATATGTTTAAAAGCCAATAGGAATTTACAAGTATACATACATTGTCAAGTCTCTGAACTTCTGAAACTATACTGAAAGATACAGAGTAAGAACAAGAGCAGGAACTGTTGAAGCAATACCGTAGTAATAGGAATTTCATGCAATAGAGTGAGATGGAGGTGACTGAAAGTTTGTGCGAGAAGCCACCATCACCAACTCTTCTTCTCCTACATCTTCTCTTTTGATATTCTTGGGATTTCTATATGTTAGTTTTTTAAAGCACTGAACTGAACTGACTCTTGTGTGTGTGTGTCGGGAATACATGTATATAATTACATACTTATATATTGGGCTTGAGTCCTCAACATTGAAGTTCTGTTCTCTCTGTTCTCTCTAGTCCTCTCTCTCTCTCTCTCTTTCATTCTCGAACTCGTCCTCGACTGTAAGCGAATATGCGGCCGAATACCCGTCCTTCCTTCCTTCCCCGTAACCAAAATCTACTTTGGGTATGGAAAGTTGTGCTATGAAATGATCCTTCCGTGTTAGGCTGTATGTGCGTGCACTGCACGCCACCACCATCACATCACAACCTTTTCCTTCTTTGCTGTACATACCGTATACTTATTATATACTTTGTATACTCTATATCTGTACTTGAATATACTCTATTATATATGGTATGCACTGTCATATACTCCCTTATGTACTATCAGCATACTCCCTTATACTTATTGGCTATTCTTATATTTGCCTATTACTATTACCTTCTACTTTCGTACACACTTGGTATTCTCTTATATAAAAGCATTATCAAATCTACTAGTGTATGGTCTAATACTGCTCTCTGTCTCTGTCTCTCTCTCTCTCTCGCTGGCACTTTTATTTCAACTGCTGTGTTGTGGGCTGCCTGGCTGATTTCGCTGCTCTATTGCTGGTGACGACGGTAGCCATTGCATACTCTAGGTCCTGTTTTTAAGGGTTAAGCACATCGGGCTTTTTCGCTTCTCCATCGCCTTCTCCTTCAATTCTACACCGTGCTTTTCTACTACACTAGGAGTGACGAGTGTGTTATTGCTCCGCTAATATGTTTCGTATGTATACAGCAGGAGTACGATGTATGCTCAGTAGCTCAGTATGCCTGTATCTCTTTGCTGGGGTATATGGTTGTGTATGTTAATTTAGTTATGTGTTTTTAAAAGTGTATGACGTTAGATCTAATAGGTTGAACTCACGTTTTTGTATTTGTGTGTGCTGTTAACTCTTTGTATAGGTGAACTTTTACGGGAATTTGATGGTATTTTTCACTATTTTGGACTAACAGGGCATCATTGAAATGTATGTATGCATACCTGTATTATGTCTATGGCGTATATAGTGCTCATGTAATTATGTATGCATGAACCAAATTAAACATGCCTTCCCTGTCAGTTATTGAATGCTCACTATATACACTAACTGTAATTTATAAAAAGCTATGTGCGCGTGTACTGTATTGGTTTCGGGATTCGGGTCCTTTCTCTCTGAGAGTCGCTCTCCCTGGTCCGTATCTATTCCTATAGAAAGCTCTTATTCTATTTAGATCTGCATGTACATATGCTATGTGATGTAGATTTGTGTATGTACGTATACTATGCTCTATCGTATGCACGTGCTGGAACCTGGAACAAGCTCTATGGAAGCAATATATGTAGATATTACTCTTCCTATGTTATAGCATACTTACACATGGTCTGCAAATGCACATGCTGCTATTATGTATGTATATATATGTGGACGCAGTTCGGAGTATTATGAAAGGTATTCTCACTATATTTCTGTAAGCTATTAAACTTATTGTGTGCATGGAATTTGCTTGTAGAGTATATGAGTATGTGAGTATGTTTTGGGTGCATTGTATACAAGTGCATAGTGTATGGTCGGTGGATGTGTGTGTGTGTGAGTGACTGAGTGAGTGAGCAGGGAGACTTTTCGGGCTTTTCGGAGTCTATTGCAATAAGACTGCTAATGCTAGATGCTGTAGAATGACTACATATACTTATATATGTAGAAATTGCAGGGATGTCTACTTGACTGTGTCTCGTATGTGTTCTCTTCTATGTTCTCCGGGTGCTGTTCGCAAGGAAGGCAAAACTTCTATGTATGTAGTAGGAGATAAGTTTTGTATATGTGTAGGAAGTGTATTGTAAGTATACATATAGAACACACACTATACATATATATCTACAAGCTTGAGCTTGCATCTCGTCATGGAATTGTTTGGGAGAGCAAGTTGGTTTTAGTGCTCAAGTATCTCTGCTTCTTTACACATCAGAACGGCGGAGCAGTTCTCTCTCTCTCTCATTCTGATCCTTTGCTGCTGCTCTCCATCGCTCTCGCCACTACTTACTTACTTAGATATATACTAGTAACTAGTACTAATATGTACTCTTTCTGGTGTTCCTGTTCCTGGTAGTGTGGATCTGTGTCTGCATGTGTTTTTCTCCATAATATGCTATGGCATTCGCTAGTATTTTACCATCAGCGTAGACGACGACTAGAGTTAGGAGAGTAAGCAATACTTAAGCATCAGTGCATCTTCGGAGTGTGCTGCTGGTAGTTGCATTGCAACAACTATCAAACATTCAATTCTTTCGTCTCTCTCTCTCGTCTCTTCTCGTCTTTGCTCTTCTTATTGCTGCTGCTGTTGCTCCACACTCACAGTCTCTCCGTCTCATATCGTGTGTTGAGTGTATAATAAGTATATTGTATACCTATAAGTGTATCTATATGTAATATAGATATACACATACATTCTCTCCTCTATTTTATAAAGTTTTACTCATCTCCGACGACCGAATGCCCAACCCAAAAATTTGTCTTCTTGGTGTTGTGTAGATCTCAATTCTACTATAAGTATAGTTTGATATGTACTATATATGGTTATAGATATACTACATGGTTCTTTTATACGGAAAACTTAACCGTGTGTAAACTTGCATATATTGGAGTTTTTAGGGAAAATATACGGTTGTCGCCGTCGTTCGTCGTCCCGTGTGTGCTAAAACTCTCATTATATATCTCTATGTATGTATCTACATGTAGTATAATAATCCAAGATAGGGTTCTTCGATTCAATATTATCTTATTGTAAGTAAAGAAAACATATGTATATTTACTGAAAGCATTAATATACACACGGACGGACTCCCTTACTTTGGACCCAAGACGTTGTCAATTTTCGGTGGTTCACCATCATTCCATTAACAACTGCTCAGCTCATCGGCTCGCACTCACTATTATAAAACTCTCAGTCAGTCATCTGAGTGTGTAAGGACTAGTCTTCCTGTAAACTCGTCCTCTGCCTCCTCCAACAACAACACCAGCAACTGTAGAGCGAACGTCCTTCCAGATTATTATTATTATTGTTGTTGTTCTTCTTCTTCTCGGTGTTTGCTGTGTTCTCTCATCTCTTTTATACTTACTATTCTTCTTTGCACTACGTGAATTTGAAAACGTTTATTACACTTCGTCGTATAGATTTCCCTTCCTCTTGTTGCTATGCAGCCCTTCACTCGCTGGAGAATCTGATCCCTCTGTCTAAATAGACCTTTTTGATGATCATGAGAGCGAGGGTTTTTAAATCTACTATGGGTTCCTACTATATGGATTTTAACATTTAAACGGTTGTGCTCTGGATTTTTAACCTTCGCGTTGACTTTACAACGGCGTTGGAGTTTAAAGTTTAAGGTTCCAAGTTCAAAATTGGGAGACCCTGTCCGCAGGATTTTAAATTGTGAATGTACAAGATTGTAAACTTTGAGGCCTCGGGATTTCTTTATATGTTTGGACTCTTGAGGCCCCAGGATTGACGTTGTAAAGTTGAAGAATTTATCTTTGCGAGAAGGTTCCGGAATAAGTATTCCCCCACGGCCCACGACATAGCAGAACTCTGAATTTAAAATTCAAGAATTTGAAATCAAATAAGTGATAATAGTTTCCGGAACTATAAATTTTGATTGTGAGGCTGGAAAATTAAACAAAATCAAATATTATAGATAAGAAAGAGCTTTGTGGAAATGGAATAAAATAATAGAGAATTTAAAAAGTGTCTCTGTGGGATTTGTTAGCGCATTGTTGACATAGGAGTCACCTGATCGGAGACGTATCTACATGAGCTTCCAAGGTTGTTCTATATACCTCTGCTACACAAATATATAGGAATGTACAATGTGGAAAATGTGTTGACGTCAGGATAAGCTCCTCTTCTCTTCTTCTTCTACTGCTGCTGTCGCTGATCCTGCTCGTTGAGTTCCTCTATATAAATGCACACACACAATACACCTAGACTACAATACAGGACACCCTCCATATATTAAAGTGTTCTCAGTTCTGCTGGTGGTCGCGACTATTCTATTAGTAAATTCTGCATTGTGATTATTTCCGTAAAGACTGATGTTTTGTTATATACGTATTCTCTTCTAAAAGTTGCGAAAAATCTGTGAAGACGAACTGTTATTCCTCGGCAGAGAAAACGTTCTGTAATATATTGCACCAAAAGGGAAAGACTGTAAACACAAAAATAAATATAGATACATACACAAGGTTCTACAGGCGAACAGCTGATTCCAGGATGAAAGTGTAATATGGCGGTGATGTTTGTTTGACTTGACTTGAGTGACTATTTTCGTAAAATCCTGCGTTAATTTAAAGATAATAATAATCTCAATCCTACGATAACTTCTTATGAGCTGTAATCTTATTATATACCGCGTGACTTTATAAGGATCGCATTACTAAAACGTATTTAAACATCTCATTAAACGTAACTTCTTATAAGTATAGAACATCTGTATAGAAGATCATCATAGAATTATTCTCAATTAATTTACTACAAGGGACGTAAGATTTCGGATGGGATTTTAACGCCAAACCAACCATCAGACATGTTGGAAGATGTATAGAATGTAAATATGTGTGTGACTGTACTACTACTATGCAACTGTAGTATTCTATAAGTATAACTAATACAAACTGAACCTCTATATACGGACATCTGCTGTCTATACACACCGACTTTTGCTACTACCACTACTACATTTTCAAAGTTTCGGGGAGTAACGGATATACAGACATTTACTGTTTTGTACGGGAGACGAAGAAACTATTATATATTATATATAGGAGATTTTGGTGTTACAAGTTTTCCGAAGAGAGAACGAACGGAGACCAGATGAGTCTTTCTCCTACTACCCAGCAGCACATACATAATTATATAAAGCGAGGACGCATAAGTACGTATATACTTATACTTGACAGACTTATTTGGTGCTAAAAGTTCGGTGCTGCTCGATTCCACGATACCACCACCACCACCAACACCATACTCTCTGTGTGCTATCAGCAAATTTAACCTGCTGTGCTCTGTGTGTGTGTGTGTATGTGTCTCTCTCCCTTGTTGGAAAGTCTTGAATGTGTGTCTTGTGTGTATTGCCGTACACCCAAGCGTCCTTTGTAAAGCACACGAAGTAAAACGTTATTTCTTCATACAAACGTTACCTTCCTACTACTACCACTACTACTATGTTGAAGTATCGTGTGAGGAGCTGTGAGGTTGGTTGAATCTGACTGAAGTTACTTACTGAGCTGCGCTTTTATGTGCAGTATGTATTTTTAGCGTGTTTTATATATTCAATATTATTTCTACGGCTACTGCTATTGCTTTACTATTGGTGGTAATACCAGTAGTAGTAGTGCTACTACTACAACTACTCAACCTACATTTCCTTGTTCAGTTCGCTGTCCAGCAGCCGTCTCCGGTTGTGGTGGAGCTGCTGTTTTTTAAGTATTTCGCATAACTTAGTGTATCTCTATATACTTATACATATGTACTGTAGTTGTGCATACTTGTATATTTTGAATACAAGTAAAAGGACCTCGTACACTTCGTCACTTTTACTAACTTCTCTCCTATATCGCAATGACTTATTACTATATTGATATTAGCTGTTGGTGAAAGTCTTCTCCTCCTCTTCTTCTGCGGCTGGTACACGTGTATGGATTTCTTGTATGTTAAGGAGTTGGAAGTTCTTATTGGACATGCTTAAGATAGGACGTTTGTTTACATGCTGATGGAATAGGAAGCTCGTTTACGTGTTTAAGGAATAGGAAGCTCGATTACATGTTGGAGGATTGTCAAGTTCGTTTACATGCTGGAGGAATAGAAAGTTCGCTTACATGCTGCGAGAATAGGACGTGCGTTTACATGTTGAAGGACTGGAAATCTCGTTTACATATTAAATAAATATAACGGATTATTACATGTTGAAGGGATTGGCTGTTCGTGGAATGCAAAGCACACCAGAATTTATACTATAATTAATTGAAACTGTATTTAAAAAAATGAATTTTGTGTATACGAAAGAACGGTTGAACATGGCGGCGATGTTTTCCCAACAATACGGCACATACCGATAATAGTTCCTATTTCCTATATACTACTGCTTCGAAGCTACTCCTTCGCATGTCACAACACACCTTAAACATATCGTCGAAGTGCACATGTAATATCTAGCAGCAGCACCCGAAACTTCCTCTTTTAAGTCACGGGAGTCAGTGGCTTTGAGTTCTGGAGTGGCTGCAATATTACCCGATGAAGGAAGCGGGGCTGGAACATTCCATGTATGTACATGTATATATGCGTCCTTTATATAATAGAACATGTCCGCTATAAAGCGTTAAGTATAGACAGATACGTATCTACTGTATAAGTACAGAAAGGACTTAAAGTTTGGTGTGTGTAAGTGTATTCCTGGGAGGAAGTGAGACGGGAGGCAGGTTATTATACAACTAACCCGGCATGTATAACAAGTAAAATAGTAGCACACGGCTATTATTCCGGCTCTTACTGTAAGAGGAAAGTTTTCTCGGGGTGTAGGATCCGGGCATCTATTCGTCACCGTGCATTCGTCCTCCTGTATACTTTTATATATTCGTCATCCTATATATTTGTTTGTAACTTGTACTGAATATATATTAAGTACATGTTATTTCTCCAGTGCTCGGAATTTGCTCCTTCTCTTCGTCTTCGTTTTCTCCTGCTTCTTCCTCTTCATCTTCGTGGTCTACCCATACCATGCAATTCCAACGGTTACTCTACTATTATGTATACTACGTAGATTTGTAAGTTTTGTATGCGAACCTTAAGATCAGTATATGGTATTTCTTATGTTAAACCCCAACCAGACTCTTGTTTCTATACATGTGAAACATACATGGGGACAAATGTTTCTATACTTACAGATATAAGAACAACTCAAGTGTTATTGAACTCTCCTCGTAATTTTTTACATACGTGATTTCTACATACATTGACTCGGATTTTTAAAATTAAAAACGGATTTTTAAAATAAAAAAACACGGATTTAAAAAATTGCTATAGCGGATTTTTACAATAAAAAAACGGATTTTAAAAATTGTAAAACGACTTGGTCTAGATTGTAAAACGGAAGCATCCTATATGTTGCAACAACAGTTTTGTGGATATTTCGTGAATAAACCCCGACTTGAGCAGTTGCTATCCAACGAGACTCGTACACTTGTTGTTTTTGTTGGTGTTGTTGGGTGGAAAAAAGTGATTGTTATTGTATTACGGAAGACAACGACGACGGTAACTTCAGTAGTTGGTGGATTTCCCCGCGATTATGTGAGACAGACGGGGAAAGACATTAGACGACCGACGAGCAGCAGAGGTTGTTGTTGGGAAGACGGGATCCATGAGAAGACATTCCAGCACCACCATGTTCGCCTTAACCTGCGACCGATTTTCGACTCAACGAACCGATTTTCGTGTCAGTGGATAACTTTCTCCCTAGTATCTTTCCCCTCTCAATGTTCTAGTATATATAATTATATGTATATGTTTCCATCCTATGTTAGTACAAGAGGTCCTATAACTACTACTGCTGCTACTACTACTACTACTACTAGTACTTCACTGCTACTTCTGCTTATCGGCTGTGATGCTTCTTTCTTGCGGTGCTCTGATGCTTTTCCGCTTATTCTTATATATTCTGTTTCTTTCTGCTGCTGCTGCTTCTGCTGCTACTTTGAAGCTTTTGAAGCTTACACTTGGTTTTCGTTATTATGGCCATGGCATCGTATGGCTGGCTATCCTTTCGCACTACTACCACTACCACACTTACTGTCTTTTCCCTATGAGCAGCTTTCTTCCTTTCCTCCCTTGCGCTTAATAGTTTAGCAAGCCATGGATATGCATGGCACCATGGTTATATTATAAGTGTAGATTATTATATGATATAGTATTATTATGCATATATACTTTTGTACATAGCTCGATTACATACTAGTCCTTCACTTCTTCTTTCGGCTTCCTTTCCCTGAGCGGCCTGAGCCTGAGCATCAATTCCATGGTATGCATCAATTCCCAGTATGTATGTCAATGTAATATGTACAGTACTATCCTTGTCATTACATACGTAAGCTAGTGAGGATATGTATGTGTGTGTGTTTGTATGTGTATTAAGCATGACTAAAAAGTTTGGAAGGTAATCGCGGGCTGCTGGGGCTCTACTACTCATTCTTTTGCTTTGTAATACATAGTATGTATGCTTTGGTTTGCTCTGCTCTCTGGCTCCGTTTAAACTCCGCTATCCATGCCATAGTAGTATTACTAGTATTGCACTATTCTCTCCATTTCCATGCTATTGCACTATTGTATTATGTAGGTGTGTGTTTGTGTGTGTCTTGTGTCTAGATATGGCTGCCGTCTGGGTTTTTTCCAGCCCTGCTTTATTTTATCACACTTACTTTATACTTGACTCTACTTGCCTTACTGGGTATGCTTGCTTATGACTACTACACACACACATTTAGTATGTGCAAGGTAGCATCAGTTTTTGTGTTCTATCTAATAAGGTGTGGGTTGTAGGTTTAGGTGTATGTTTAGCAAGGTAGCTGTAGTTACTACTATACATATAGCTATATGGGGCAGTATATATACAGGTACCTATATGTAGATACTATGTATAGTATAGTATATCAGTATAAGTTTAGTATGAATATGTCGTGTCCTTTCCATGAAGCCGTGTGAAGCTTATTAGATGTAAGTGAGCATGTCGACTGAGGATCATTCCCATCCGTTCTCCTATGCCTCTCCTTCCGGGAGTCCTTGTCACTAAAAGATTACGCAGTCTTCTGTCTCTCTCTCTCTCTCTTTGGTCTTTCTCTCTGGAGTCTGGTCTGGAATCGGGATAACTCTGGATAGAGACGATATTTTATGCTTGCTATTAGTCCCTCTCCAGTCTCCAGATAGAGTTAAAGCTGTGGGATTTATGTAATGCACATATAAGCATCTATATGTAGATACATACATTTAATGTTATAAAATGTGTGGGCATATATTACCCTTGGAGGGAATCTTTCCGTTAATACTCTGGAAATTCACTCATCTACTTCCTGGCCATATCGGCAGAAGGCTCGGAGCTCTATTATAAGTACTGTATTTAACGCAATAGATGGTTGTTTACCGTTTTCATTAATTATTTTTCAATTAATTCTTATTACGGCATATAGTATTAATTATTATAGGCACATTATAGCTGTGAAAGCTGGGATATGATCCCTGTTTTCTTTTCTCTGATAATTCAGTTCAGCTCGAGTGGGTGGTGGGAGGATATTTAATATTTATATAGGGCTTTATTTATAAGTATGGCGATATGCGTTTATTCGTTTGCTTTTGAAGAATGATGAGAATGAGAAGCGCTGAGTTGCGAATTTTGTTGTGGTAGGTTTATAATTTATTAAATGAATTTTCTCGTACATATACATACCTAGACCTTTTACATTGTGAAAGAAGTTATATGTACCATGAAATTAATTGAGACAACTAAATATTTATTTAACGACTAAATTTGGGCAATGAATACAGATAGTATGTATATCTATTTTTAATATTTTTAAATGCATCCGATGTATCTATGCCTCCTACGCAGTTCTGCAATGTTGACATATTCCGTAATTTGCATTGCTTTGGGCTTTCAGCATGGGAATGGAGTACTTGTAGTAGTGCGGATTTTAATTAATTTATGATGACATTTTTAGTCATTTCATGAAATGAACTTCATTTGGAGGAATACATAATGAGATCTGGATTGAAAATAAATTAAAATATGGACTAAATAATATTAAATTGTAGATTAAATGTTTTAAATAACATAATTTAAAAATAATGTAATGGGTCATGTATTTAATAATAAAAATAATATTGTTATAAAATGAAAAATTAGATGTCATCCGGCTCCCAGATGCAGTTGACCCCAAACCAGATGCATCTAGGTCGTGTCCTTGGCAGCAGCGGTGGAAATGTAAACAATAGCGTGGTTCAGCAGCATCTTCATCAACTACATCACCATCCGAATTCACAGCCAACACCAACACAACAGCAGCAACAACAACAACAGCCACCGCCACCATCATCATCGCAACCGATGACTACGGGAAATATTTCCAATACTAGCCAGACATCACTTGGCCCGACAGGGCCGCCGGGTCCATGCCCTGTCCCCCATCCAAGCACAAGTAACACTAATAGTAGTGGTCACCAACAACCCACCCCCCCTCCACCCCCCACCATGAACATGCTCCAAACAGCCCATCCACAATCCTTACATCCCAGTGTCGTCATTAATGCATCCAGTAATACCCCTATTTCTAATACACCTGGCCCCGGACCTGGAGGACATGATAGACAGGATTCTAATATGAGTGCAGGTATGGGCAATTGACCTTTTTTCCCTTTTAGAAAATATTTTATCAACCATTTTTTTATGATCTTTGCTCTAAGGTTCATACATAACGCACAATAATACATAGGTAACTATACATCCAAACAATATTCATTTTTATGGGCCCACGTATGTATGTAGCTACATGAAGTCTATATCCAAAAATCATTAGTAGAAGATACATAGGTGTATATATACTTATATAAAACATTAGGTCGTTGAAGAAGCAGATATAACTATATCTACAGTTCCTAAAATGCAATAAGAATGACTACATCAGTCTCCGAAAATTATTTTCAAAATGTGGAATGCAAAAATGACTACCCCGTTTATTTACCATTTCAAAGACATAAGCGGTAAAAACTGCTGAATATCTTCCCATATTACAACATGGAGGACTTAGCAATAGTTTTCCAGCAGCAACGGGATTTTGATTGCCGTATAAATTCTGACAATGTAAACACATAGGCCATGCTTTTAAAGGAGATAGTCAGTGTTGCATTGAAATATTTGTAAAATTTCTTGTTGGAGTACCGTAATATTATTGCTCTTTAGCAACTGTGGAAATAGTTATAGTTGCCTCTTCAACGACAATAAATTAATTCGTTCGGTCGCTCGCAAGTCATGTCAGCATCATCATCACCATCATCAATCGTGACGTCTGGTTTTTTTGGTACTTCAAATAAAAACGCAGTTGCATGGCTACGGCAATTCATACACAGTAATTAAAGCCGGAACGCGATCAGAGAAATTGGGTCATTTTACTACACGGAAATTAGAACATATGATACCTACGTCTATAGTAGATATGTATAATTATGTAGTATGTACAAGCGTATTATGTTGTATATATTGTATGTATCTGCTATATAAGCAATTTGGCAAGGTTCTATTATTTATAAAATCTCGAGGTTTTTTGAGGTTTGGTTAGCTTTATTTTGAGTAAATAGTGTTAATTTAACTGAAATTATGTAATAAAATACTTTTTGATGCATTTTCACACTATATACATATAATATATGTTAAGGTTAAAGGGATTGATATGCTATAGGTAAAAATATATTATTTCTTTCTATTCCTCCTGACTCTCTCTCTCTCTCTCTCTCTCTGTTGTGAGTCAAAATCATATTTTTGCAGAATAAATGTGACACTTTTTTTCCATCATGGCTGCGATCGGTATTATAAGTATAGTTTGGTTTCTTGATCGACTCTTGTTGTAGATATGTACAAAGTCCAAAGTGTTCTATATTTACTCTTTTGTACTACTACTACACCATGTAGTTTTCCTGTTATAAAACTTGCGTCACTCTTTCACTCTATATTTTTATGTTTTTAGTACAATTAATTTAGTACGTGTATGGTATAAGTAAGCTTAAATATATTGTTCTTGCTCAATTTCATTGTCCTCTCTCTCTCTCTCTTTTTGCCGTTGTATGTTTTGTGGTCTTTGTTCAAAAAGTGTAACAACAAGTAATCATATCATCATCATCATCCTCATCAGATCATCACCATATCGTTATATGAGTAACATCCAAGCAAAAAACAAGGTTTATATTAATATCTAGTATATATAGATATAGCTTGTGTGTAATTATATTTATGTGTAATTTTATGCATAAAACAAGCTCCCAAAGTCAATAAGGGAACATTCAGATTCAGGGCATGAGGGCATAATTTGTGGACCTAACCTAAACTTTTGTAATATTGTAATTAGTACACATAACATACGTTATACGTATTAAAAATGAAGTTAAATGTACTATTTATTTGCGGTAGCACAAATAATTTAATTAATAATTTTTTTTAAATCATCTCGTTAAGTATTTAAAAATTCTTCAATTTTTTAAAAATTAAAATTAATAATCAATTTTAATACTTTTTAATTTTTTAGTGTAATTTATTAATTGGTTGTTGTTAAACATTAAATGAGAATAGTATAATTTTTATGAGCATATTAGGTGTCCCCGTATTATTTATTACTTATATTTACTTATATACATATCTGTACTTATAGTATACAACTACTAGGTATATTCACAAAAGCTGAAGCTCCTCTGGGTGAGGAAAGCAAAGGAAAGGATGATGCTGATGGCGGTGATAACGTTAAATATATGGGATGATTCAGCTTTAAGTAATAGTAAATCATGTACCGCTATGGAAGTATTAAATACATATTTATAATGAGTATACTTTTACTGGACTGGGATGAAGTATATATGTATTAATGATAAATATTTGCATGACTTGAACCACAGTGAATGTATCTCCCATGACTGTTTATTCTTCTTATTTAAGTATAGGTATACATGTTACATATATGTTACATTGATGCTACATGCCCATGTAAGTATTATGTATAGAGATGTATGTACATGATGTATGTACATATAGATTTTTTTTATAGTCATGAATCCTTTATTGTGGATCATGGACGTGTCATGATATATGTCGTTGGATCTAATTTTGTTAATAACTATAAAACATATAATGTATCTCTCTCTACTTTCAATCTACGTAATATACATACCTTAGTGTGTAAATATTTTTAGCTGTAAATTTATATCTCTTCTCACTATTTTTACATAATTATTTGAGTAGGAATTACAAGGATAAAAGTTGGCTATTGAGAGTGTAATAATATATTTGAGCATAATTTATAATATTAAGTATTGAGTATCATATGTTCCTCCATAAAAATCCATACAACAAGAATTTATCATTATTAATAGTAGTAGTACTAATGTTGTTAAAATAGTCGTTCGAGCTTTCAAGTGCTTTGTGGTTTTAATAGTTATTTCTCCCGTATACATACTTATACATATAGATACTCTTTAGTATTATTATTTATTTTGTATTTGCATTATTTATACTTACAAGTACTTATAGATAATGCAGATCCTTGGTTTATATTCAGATGAGTGAAATTCCAACAAGAGCAGATAGTTTCAATGATTTGGTTTTGCAACTTTACAAAAGTGTAGATATAGAAAAACATTATTATTGTACTTATTCTAAACTTCTTTGTATTATTAATTTTTTAAATTTATTTATTATGTATTTTTAAATTTTTTTAATTTATTTATTATGAATTTGTTGATTTTTTAAAATTATTTATTATATATTTTTTAATTTTTTTTATTTATATATTAGTTATTTATTTGTTTATATATTTATAATTAATTTTTATTATTTATTTATTATTATTTGTTGGCGATAAACCAAATTTTAAAATTAATTCATTAAATTGAAATAAGCAAAATAGTGTGTAAAAAAGTATTGGAATCACTTAAAATAATCATAACATTACACATCGCTAGTAAAAATTTGTTTAAAATTGTCGATTCCGGATGCAAATCCCTTAAGATAGTTTTATTATTTAGTTGTACTCCTTAAGTTTGTCTGTATCATATGTCCTTTTTTAACATGCTACAGAATAATATTCTTGTTTTCGGGATTTTTTCTCGTTTTCTCTGATGATGATGGCAATGACCTTCACCTTTTAGCCTTATGCCTACACAGTTTTTCGATGTGAAATTGTGTGTGAAAAAGACTATGAATACAAGTATAAGCATATACATATGTATGTATTACGGATGAGTGTGTGTAGCCCATATTTTTATCATAGTTGCTGGTTTTTTATGTGATTATTATTAGCAGTAAAAGTATAGTTTTTTTTAGGAGGAATGTTACTGTTATCAAAAAGCGTCGGTAGATTATTCTGTTTTATTTTATTAATTTGCATGTACAACAGGAGCCATTTATTTTTTCCCGATACAATTCTAAAGACATATTGTCGTCAAAGTTTACGCTTAATTTTGATTAATTTTTTAGTTAATTTTCTTAGTTCGCTATTTTATTAAGTTAGTTTTTTTAGGTGTAATTAAGTATTTTTATTTATTATTATTTAGTTTATATTCTTTACTTTTAGAATTTGTATTAGTTTTAGTAGTGATTTTAGAGACAAATTGATGTGCTTCGTTGTGTTTTCATGAAAAAAAATTGTAATTTTGTTTTTGAGCGCGTTTAGAAGAGAAAATTCTTATTTTCTATTGGTTATAAAAGTGTACTTTCGTGTAAAAAATGATCCAAATAATTGTGCACACTTATCGATCAGGTGATGATTATTTTCAAAAGTTCCAACATTTCATGGTTACTGGTTACCTAAGTGTATAAAAATAAAAAATAAATTATAATAAAGAACATATTATAAATAAGTCATTGAAAAAAATAAATTAGAAATAAATGGAAATCATAATAAGAATCAATTAATTTGTATTTAAAAAAAAGAAAGTAATTACATGTGAATTTTGGAATTCGCGGAAATCTTTATTATTGAGGCCCTGTTTTGAAACTGGTTTGTTGCTAAGAGCTAAAAGTGATTTAGGTACTATTGGTTGAAACAAATAGGTTTTTTATTTAAAATTTTGTGTATTTGAATTAATGTGTTTGTTGTTATTGTTAGGTTCATCGCACAGTGATAAAGAAATTGATACCCCGGAGAAAATAATCCCAAAAAGCGTACCTGTGGAGCGGAAGAGAAATAAACGGAAAGCTGATGATGGGTCGGGTTCGGGAGGATCCGGTGGAGGTTCCGCTGGTGGGAATCCCTCCTCATCAGCCAAGAATAGTAAGAAGATTAATGACTATTTTACATCGAAAGTGACCGTCGGGAGTCCAGTTCGACATAGTGGAGCCAAGAGCCCGTCACCTCATCAGTCTATCAAATCAAATGTGAGTTTTTTTCATGTATGTTGATTTCTTTTTTCTATTTATTTATTTTCTCACTCATTTATTTTACATGAACATAATTACAGCAATATACACCAAAAAAATATAAAAATAATTACCAAAATCAGTTCAAAAATTAAATACAAAAATTAATACTAATTTGTACAAAAATTAAATACAAAAAGTAATACTAAAATAAATACTAAAATTAATACAAAAAAAATACTAAAATAAATACTAAAATAAATGCTAAAATTAATACAAAAATAAATACTAAAATTAATACAAACATAAATACTAAAATTAATACTAAAATTAATACAAACATAAATAATAAAATTAATACAAACATAAATACTAAAATTAATACAAACATAAATACTAAAATTAATACAAACATAAATACTAAAATTAATACTAAAATTAATACTAAAAGTAATACAAAATTAAAATGCAAAGTATATGCAAAATTTAAAAAAAATAGACAGAAAATTTAAAAAAATAGACACAAAATTTTAAAAAAATAGACACAAAAAATAGACACAAAATTAAAAAAAATAGATACATAGTTAATTACGGAAATAGATACAAAATTAAATACAAAATCAAAAAAAAAATTAGATACAAAGTCAAATACAAAATCAAAAACAAAAATGATACAAAGTCAAATACAAAATCAAAAATAAAAATGTTACAAAGTCGAACTCAAAAACAGGTACAAAGTTAAATACGGAAAAATAAATACAAAAAGAATGATAATGGAATCTGTAATAAAAATGTTTTTTTGAATGTAATTCAGTAATTGACATGTTTGTTGGCGTTATTGCAGTATCCCGCTAGTCCTCAGAACATTGTAAGTGGTTCCAGTGGTAATCCAACGACTGTAACAGTAGTGTCAACCCCAGCCCCGGTTATAAACTCGACCTCGGAATTTAGTGCGAATTTAAATTTAATGCACCCTCCACCTCGTGGGACAGGAGGAGGAGGTGAACGAGGTGGTGGAGGTGTTAGTGCCAGTGTTGGGAGCGGCGGGAGTAGTGGAGGAACATTAACTATAAATACAAGTGTCGGGCCTCCCGCTAATCCTAGTGCTAATAATAGTGGACTGACTTCAGTAATCAGTGGTTCCTCTACCTCATCCATAATCCTGACTTCGGGAGGAAGTGTGGGAGGGGGGAGTGTCGGTGGAAGTTCCATCACCTCCGTCTCAACGACTGTTATTAGTAGTAACAACAACAATAACAACAGTAGTAGTAATAATAATAGTGGAGGGGGGAGTGGTTCCAGTGGTGGGTTAAATAGTTTAATTTCTAAAGCCGTTCAAACAGAACTGACTGGGATGAGACTGGCGGAAAATGAAGCTCAAGCCTTGTCCGATGTCGAGACTCGGAACACTCGCATTGACGAACTCAATCGGACAAATGAAGAGCTTCGACATCAAGTGTCCTCGCAACAGCGTGTTATCGAACAACAGAAAGCTCATATTAATCGTTGTATTGAAGTAAGTGAACACAAGGCTCAGATAAGTAGATTTGTCGATGTAAGTAAATACTCACACATTTTTTTTATTTTTATTTCTTTTTTCTGTCCTGTATCTTTTCCCCTTCTCTATTTCTATTTTATGTATTTGGTTTTCAATTAGAGCATCATCTCTTATTCTTCAGTCTCTCTCTCTATGTATATATTTTTAGATCCTCTACTAACTTCACCTTCCCCCTTCGTTCTTGATTTTAGTTCCGTTTGCTGTTGTTGTCGACTTCTTCTTTTCTATTGCTATGTACATATTTGCTTTTATGGATATTTCTTATCATTAAATTTTGTTTTTATTTATTCATGAAATGATTAGTACTGTGGTTTTTACTTTTCTACTTTATTACAAAATTTACAAAGGAATTTTACATTTATTTTGAATTAATTTTAAAATTATGAATCAATTTTAAATTTATTTTGAATTAATTTTAAAAATTGGAATTAATTTTAAAAATTGGAATTAATTTTAAATTTATTTTCAATTAACTTTGTATTAATTTTATTTATTTTTTTATTTCTTCAATTAAATTTGTATAAATTTTGTATATATTTTTACTTTTTAAATTTATTGTATTTATTGGGACTAAAATCTCAAAAATTCCATAAAATAACTTACGAGGTGTTATTCCGTTCATATTTTTAAAATTTAAAATTGGTTTATTTTGCAATGCCATAGTTGAAAGTAGATTGTATATGTATTTTTTTTGTCATTTCTTAATTTTCATTCGTTTTTCATTTTCTATTTGTTTGTGTTTGTTGTTTATTTATTTATTTTTTGCAATGTCACCACCACACTATCCAAGACTTGTGTGTGTGTGAGTGTGTGGCTTGTACGAATCTAAAAATTGTCATGTGTGCAAAATCCATGATGGAATTCGCTTTTTTTTCTCTTTAACCCAGGTGGTAAAGAAACTATTAACGGAGAAGTCGACGGTGGAGAAGAAGGAGGCCCGTCAGCGATGTATGCAAAATAGACTGAAGTTAGGTCAATTTGTCACGCAGAGAGTCGGTGCAACTTTTCAAGAGAATTGGACTGATGGTTACGCTTTTCAAGAATTAACTAGGTACTTTAGTTATTACATGAAATGGAATCATTGTATTTTATACTTACTATAGTAAATGCAGTATATGTATATACATTATATAGCGTATATATGTGGGCTATCGATCCATGCTAATCGATCGTTGATATTCATATTATGCTGCCTGTATATACATAGTTTTATATTTTATTGGTATTAAATTTCTGTAAATTGTATTATAGAAATGAGGATTTTGATCATGAAATATGATTTTTAATATTTATACTGATTTCTTTGTAATTCTATATGAAGAATTGTGTGGATTTATTAGTTACATTTTGGATAATTTTTTGTGGAAGGTGATAATGATGGGAAGAATTTAAAATAAATATTTATCGAAAGTACAAATTAATTTAATTTATTATTATTCTATCTAGGCGGCAAGAAGAGATTTCTACGGAGAAGGAAGAGATTGATCGGCAGCGAAAGTTACTAGGGAAGCGCCGCCCGCCCGCTAATGACAGTCAGGGAAGTTCAAGGAAACGTGGCGGTGCGGCCAACTCCGGCACCACCACACTACACAATGGTACCTCTTCCGATGGTTTCGTCAAGCCGGAAAGTGTTCGGGAACTCACCTGGCAGGAGTATTACGAGTCTGATGAGATCTTTAAAGTAAGGAACTACCTACTTTCAATAATAATAAAAATCTCATTTGCATTTTAAAAACTTTATCAGTCCTTCATCTTCGTCCCGTTAAATTCGTTTAATGTTCATTTAACTTTATGAACGTTATGTGTGCATATAATAATAATACGTTTACCCAAAATACATTCAAATACATTCATTAAATTCAAAATGAGTACAAAATAAATAGGAAATAAATATTAAATATCGAGAAAAAAATAGCTAAATAAATAAGAAATAGTTAAGTAAATGAAATCAAAATTAGTGCAAAATAAATTTAAAAAATAAATACAAATGAATTGCAGAAACAAAATAGTATATAATAGAGAATTGTCATTAAAAATCACATTGCATTTTCCCGTACAAATCCAACGTTAATGTCCTAAGGAATTCCAATCTTCCATCTTGCCCCGGGTAATTCTGATTGGCGGGCAATATAGGAAATCAGAAGCTGATTTCCTGCAATGAATAATCTTAATAAAATAATTAATTCCCATATAAGTACATATCCACTGTAGTATTTTACTCTGCTCGCGTACTGTGATCTTCTCTGATCGCTGATCTGCTTGAATCTCTGTTTAAACTGCAATATTTGTTGTGGTGGTGAGGAAATAACTAAACTCAGAGAGACAGAGAGAGAGAGAGAAGATCGAGATGGAGGAGACTTGTTCCTCTATTTCTTTTTCTTCTTCTTCTTCTACTACTACTTTTTTCTTCGCCTTCTTCCGTGTGTGGCAATAAAGTCAACGAGAGAGGGTATTTCCATATACGGGACGGACGGACCGACGGACGGGAAGAAAAGAAGGAATGAAATGCAGGGATCCTGGGGAAAATGCATGGAGAGGAAGAGATGGAATATAAATATAGCAATATATATGTATATAAAAGTGGTTTTTCTCGTGTGTATCATCAGCACATCTTGCACATACATAAGTGTGCATATATAAACTAGGTCCTCGGCGAAGTGTCCAAAAGTACCTATTTCTATGTTGAAGGTAAAGATATTGGTACTTTGGGATCCTTCACCGACGATGTACTTATATATGTATAATATTGTAGGGAAGGCCTATAATACTATGTATATATTGTAGAAGCATTATATATATAGGAGAATTTTGGGATACCTATACATATGTATGGGAAGAAGAAGAAGCGTAAAAGGAAGGGCATTTGACAAATGAGTTAATAGAATGTGTACGTAGCACAAGAAGACAAGAATAGAGGAAGACGAGAGAGTTGAACTGGGTGATCCTTTGAAGGTATCGATTTTTTTGGGTGCAGTCGGGTGCCTAAAATCTCTCACGGTTTCCTCTCTTCTCGACTTCTTTGTATGTATGCACATACTATGTATTCGTATAGAAGTACTTACTTTTATGTACTTATTGCTTTACTAATACTTTACATTGGTTGGGTTTGGTTTTTAGCTCAAATTGCAACGTGCATCTAGTATATCTATAGGTATAAGGTATATCGTCGGTGGAGATGCCAAGTGGGCTATCTCCATGTGATCCCGTACTGAATGCAAGATGAGATATCTTACCGTCAATTTATTCAGTGCAAGATGGTATATCTTCTGTGGAGATGCAAAGTGGGATATCTCCATGTGAACCTACTACTAAATGCAAGATGAGATATTTCAGTGGAACGCAAAGCAAAGGGATATCCTGCCGTTTAATCAGTTTTGCATTAAAAACTGAAAACGAAGGAGCTTTTGTATTTATAATTTCATCCGCGATTTTAAGGCAATTGTAAATTATAGTGGAGTTATCCCATATGCGTCTTGCACTTTTGAAATGATGGTGGATGTCCCATTTTTCCGCTAGACGAACTGGGAGATAGCCCATACTTCGCATCTTCACCGACGATCTATACCAATAGGAATGCGGTATAGATGTAGATATGTACATAATGCATACTGTGTTAAGCATCCTTTTAAGCGGGTGATGTATGGTGGAGGAAGGAGGACCCTGTTTTGTTAAAATATCAAGTAGAAGTAGTACTTTTATTTAACGTATTATTATGTGCACTCATGATCACAATGTTCTGTCCTGTACAGCTGAGACAAAATGCACTGAAGAAAGAGGACGCTGATCTTCAACTGGAGATGGAGAAGTTGGAGAGGGAAAGGAATCTTCACATTCGGGAGCTGAAACGAATTATGAACGAAGACCAGTCCAGGTTCAATAACCACACGGTGCTTAATGAACGCTACCTCCTCCTCATGCTCCTCGGCAAGGGAGGATTCTCCGAAGTCCATAAGGTCCGGCAGACTCTTCAGATTTTGCTCTTTTATGATTTTTTTTGAAGAGAATGTTTTTATAAGTATCCGGATTTGATGGCGTTAAATGTGACCATGAATTTATTGTTTATTTCAATATTTTTTTTGTTATTTATTTATTTTATTATTTATTTCATTTTTGTTTTGTTATTAATTTAATTTGTCATGTATTTAATTTATTATTTATTTTTATTATTTATTTGTTTATTTTGGTTTTTATTTATTTCATTTTATTTATAATTATATTTTGTTTGTATGTTTTTATTTATTTGTTAAAATTCATTTTTTCTTTTATTATTTATTTAATTAATGGCTCGCTTGTGTGCAGATTTGTTAAAGTGAATAATAATATACACAAATTGAATTCAAATAGATTTAAATGTGTTTTCTTGTCTATTTTCCAGGCTTTTGACTTGAAAGAGCAACGATACGTGGCGTGCAAAGTTCATCAATTAAATAAAGATTGGAAGGATGATAAGAAAGCTAATTATATCAAGTAAGGAGGATTGTTTATCAGGCGCTCACTTGTGGTTTATTAATTAATATAAATGGCCGATTGGCACGTAGTTTGTGCTAAGCATTCTTCCCTCTTACTTATGTTATTATTCCTGCTTATATGACAAATAATATGGTTTCACGCCGACATGATTTTCCCCTTTAATTAAATTATTTTGAAATTTTTCTTTTGGGTGTTGTTGTTGTTATTTGATATTATTATTATTATTATTGCTGCTAGAGGGGAAGCGTGTTTGTGGTTTTTGGAATTTGATGTTGTAATTTGTAATGCTGTATCTAATCTATTTGTGTGTTAATTTCTAGGCACGCCTTAAGGGAATACAATATTCACAAATCCCTGGACCATCCTAGAGTAGTAAAATTATTCGACGTTTTTGAAATTGATGCCAACTCATTTTGTACTGTTCTCGAATACTGTGATGGTCATGATCTAGACTTTTACCTCAAGCAGGTACGTGTTATTATTTAATATTATTTATTTAACATTGTGTTTTAACTGTATTTATTATATTATACATTTTTTGAAGTAAGTTAATATAATCGTATTGTTTATTTTTTCCCCACAGCATAAAACAATTCCAGAGAGGGAAGCCAGATCGATAATAATGCAAGTTGTTTCAGCATTGAAATACCTCAATGAAATCAAACCTCCTATTATACATTATGATCTTAAGCCAGGTAATTTTGTGATAAATGTATTTTTTACGGTATAAATAAATGTCATACATAAATATATTTTACTTTTGAAAGATTTAAAGATATTTGTTTTTCCATTTTGAAATTAACTTTGTAAATATAAATTTTGTACGTTTTTTTTCCAGGAAATATATTGCTCACGGAGGGTAATGTATGTGGTGAGATAAAAATAACTGATTTTGGACTGAGTAAAGTAATGGATGAAGACAATTATAGTCCCGAACATGGTATGGACCTTACTTCCCAAGGGGCTGGCACCTATTGGTGAGCTATTAATTAATTGTTTTTAATTAGTATAAAAGTTCTTCGTAGTTTAAAAGTCAGAAATATTTTACATCAGGATGGGATTTAAATTTAAATGCTGTGTTTTTAATTTTTCCGCAGGTATTTACCTCCAGAATGTTTTGTAGTTGGAAAGACTCCCCCGAAAATTTCCTCAAAAGTAGATGTATGGAGTGTGGGTGTAATATTTTACCAGTGCCTCTATGGAAAAAAGGTAAATTATAATCTATATACATTAAATAATAAGTGTATGCACGTTCTCATGGACATTTCAAGGATTATTTATAATTTTAATTGTTTATAAAAATTTCCTGGATGAAAAATTAATTTTAATCACTTCTTTTCGAAACAGCCTTTTGGACATAACCAGTCACAGGCAACGATTTTAGAGGAAAATACAATCCTAAAAGCCACGGAAGTTCAATTTCCAAATAAACCTACCGTATCCTCAGAAGCTAAAGTGAGTTTGAAAATTTGATGGAGAAATGGGAAAATAAGTTTTGGGGAAATTATAAAAAAACGTTTAAAGATATTTGCTTAATAAAATTATAATATAATTTAAATATTTCGTAAATATTAATTGTGTATTTTAACTTTTTTCAGCAATTAATACGACTGTGTTTGGCATATCGTAAAGAAGACAGATGTGATGTACTTCAGCTTGCAAAGAATGAATATTTGCAACCGCCGGTTCCTCGTCATGCCAGACAAAATGCAGCTGCAGCTGCGGCCGCAGCCGCCTCCTCGCATGCATCGTCCTCATCTTCAACAAATGTCCCACCTCAACCCACCACACCCACAGGTACGTTCTACTTCTACTTAAAACAACATTCGGGAAAAACATATTTTTGATAATTATTGTGTTATACTAATTATTATCAATTATGGCGAAAATAATAATAATTTGAAATTTTTTATTTGTATTAAATAGGGAACAATCCCGGATTTCCGCCGTCTCTCTTTTCCGGAATGAATGCATCCAGTTCTTCGTAGCATTTTATATCTGCTTTTTTTAAAAGAGACGTAATCCATTCTACAGCTATTAGCATCGCATTATTGTGAAAGAATAATCTGGAAGAATTATTATTTATTAATATTATTATTATTAATTATTATTACTGATAAAAATCCAACTATTTCAAGACTCCTTTTAACAACAACAACACCAGAATTATTATTATTAATTATTATTATTATTCCTTCTTTTGGCTTGACATTTCCAACAATACAGCATTCATCAGCAGCAGAAGGGAACTTTTTAAAAGTGCTTAATTATGTGTTCAGACTGAAGACGACGAAATAGTAGAGAAACATAATGGCTAAAATAGTAAACTAAAGAAAATATACACCACCGGAAAAAGAATTCCATACATTTACAAAATTCAGTTTTTATTAAAGATTTTCATTCAAATCAATTATTATAAATATCATCAGTCAAAATAAATCGTGAAAAAATTCTCTTCGATTTTTCTAATTTTCCTCCGCGCTGGACAACTTGTGACAGAATATTTATGAAAAAATCCGCTTTACTATTATTGACCTAAAATCTCCCAATTTCGTATTAAGATGAAAACGCCAGAAGGAGAGTCAACAACGCAATAAAAGAAAGTTGAACAACAACAGCAGCAAAATTTATTTTTACTATTTTCCAAGTTTGAAAAACAAGTGAATTTCCAAGTCATGGATCTAATCAACAGGTGCTAAAAATAATTTTTAAAACCTACAAGAAACCGCTACGGAGATGATAAAAATGAGTGTGAAGAATTAACGAAAATAATTTCAATAATAATGGGAATTTCACTTATGGTTGTTCTTTTTCTCATGTTTGCGTTATTTCGGTATTATTGATAAATTTATGAAAATAATAATATTTTCTTTATTTATTTATTCCTGAAATTATTATATTTTATTGACTTTTAACAAATTCAATGGATCTGTCAAATTTGACTCGGGAACGGGAGTATTAGGTTTTTTTTTAAAATTATGAAGATCTTTGGAAACACATTAATATTCTTTGTTGCGGATTCTTGAAAAAACTTTTTTAGTGGAAAATATTCTAGAATTATCCAAATGCCAAATATGAGTTGAGTGATAAATATAAACTGTGCTGAAAATTGGGGAAATTGTAGGAGGAAACATTTTTCATGGTGAAGATGACAATTTAAATGAAAATATTTTTAGTAATAACTGAATTGTATTGGATTTCTATTAAAAATTATACATACAGTAGAAAGGATTTACGATATAAAAACAAAAGAACGGGAGGATTTTAAAAATAATAATTCGGATAATTAATAATATTATTTTTTTATTATTATTATTTATTATTACTTTCCAATAATTATGATCGCATTTTTAATAGTAATAATAATAAATAATGATTAAATAAAAAATGAAAATAAATTCTGCGAATCAATAAATAATGTATATTGAAATGTAAAATTAAATGGGGAAATCCCTGATCATTTAATTTTACATTTAATATATGTATAAACGTTATATAAACACAACAATCCTCTATTTCCACCTCACTGCTGCGATTTCAAATCATCGATTTATTAAAAACTAAAATTTAAATCGGCCATGTCATTTTTATTTAGTTTCTAAAGAAAATTTAAGACATGACGACTGTAATAACAAAATATGTTTACAATATATTTACTACATACAACAATTTACTAATAATTGTAAGAACGGCTATTATATACAAATAGTGTCCGCGGAATTATTAAATAATTAAATAAACATTTCAATAAATAATTAAAATATGTAGTGTTTAATTAAATAATTAATTAAAAAATTTAATTAATTAATTAATTAATTAAATATTATCTATCAACTTTTACCAAGAGCTGTGAATAATTTGTACGTGTAAATTATATATATATATGAGGAAGAATAATAATTATTATAGGATTATTATTTTGAAAAATAATTAATATTAATGGATTTTGTATTTAAAGGAATCCATTATAATTAATTATTTTATCTACTACATATATTATTATTAAAGAAATAATAATCATAATTATTATTATTACATAAATTATAAATATAGTTGTAATATTTATATAAGAAATGCGTTTACAG
>JAQGAK010001481.1:0-31782 GCA_034696945.1 Lipothrix lubbocki | reverse complement strand
TTAAATTAATACTTCGGATTCGGATTAGACTGAAGGTCACTAACCATCGCCGTCACGGCGATGGCTTTATTGCTAGTTCTATATAATGTCTTATGCTTGCTTGCTTACCATTGAGCATGTAGTACTATACTACATTCTTGCAAGACAAGTGCGAGAGATACATAATCACTAGGCATGAAAATTTTCGCAAGCGTATGAATTATTAGTGTAACTTGTTCATTTGTAAGAGCATTTAACCTCTCAAAGCTTGTGTTTAATTATGGTAATTATTTCACAGGCAATTTATTGACTTTTCGTGAATTTTTATGTAGCTCTATTTGTACACTATTACAATTATACCTGTATAATATCCTATTTATACAGTCAATGACCACATGCCGCCGTAGTAGAAAAATGCAGGTGGATCGAATGTCGTTTGCTTATGTACAGGTAATAATAATTGTGAGTAGCTTCAATATTATAGGTGCTTTATTATAATGGCTGCACTACACAATACATACAGATATCTATGCAATTATCTTGCTTTACCCCAATGTATGGATAACTTTATGTGCACATTGCACATTATATGTATGTACCTGATATGAGCAAATGTGTGCAAGTATTTAGCAAGAATTTTTTCGCAAATGAATTGATGTTTGCATCAAAATATGCCGTCGTATATTTGAAGGGAAGAGAGAGTAATATATCAAAATAATGACACGGTACGAGATGATCTTCAATGTTAAATACCGAAATTTTCCAGAAGGGATTAAGTTATTATACGCTCCCTTTGATCTTGAGGATGATGCTGTAAGCATGAAAATGCAAGGGCAATTATTATTGTAATCGTGTAAAACTACTAAAACCCACTCGCATATTGTACAAAAGTTGTACTGTATACGGTGAGCACTTTGGGTCAGCCGTGCATGTCATAAATTATATTTTTTTCTTACGTAGAAAATTACAACTACACACTATTTTTCTTGCAAGACCAAGCTAACTTTACTTACATTGTGTTACATCAAATCTACTGCTATTTGGTCGTGCAGCCATGCAAGTCCGTAATTATACAGCGATAATGACACTATATTTGTGGTTCGCACGTGATGGGACTCTTTCTTTAAAAAATTGATTATTATATAGAGAATGAAATGTAGAAGATGAAAACACCACCGCCGTGGTCTTTAATAATATTTGGACATTGCCTTAAAAGAACAATAAGCTGATACATTCTGCTAACGCATCTCCACAACACTTTTGGTTGTATTTGTATTAATAGCTTTTATAATAATAATGAATTTGCTAGCACGACGTTCTTACGCATGAGTACGTAAATATTTTTCTTTGAGTTTCACTAAAACTTCCTTATATTGTAATTTCCATCTGCTGGATTGTGAAAGTGTGAAATGTTTCCAAGTTGAAAATTATTAATAAACAGTATAAGACTTTGACTTTAATTTTATGGTCTACACAATCAACTATTATTGTTCACCCTGGCACGGAATTCTGTCGAAAAGGTTTATGGTGAGCGGTTGAGAGCAGGAGACATCGTCTATATATGTAGATTATATATATAGCAATCAACCCCAATACTTTAAGTTTATTATTATATGGTACAATAGTATACCTGAATTACAAAAATAAAACTGTTTAAAGCCTGTCCATGTGTAGATTATTATTATCTGGCCTAATATTTATCTCAATGTTATAGGAATGAAGGCTAAGGCTAATGATATTTTCCAAACCAGAGTACCTATTTCAAATAGCTGAAAATTGGAGGAGTTTATAATTAAGCTATATAATCACCAACTGTACACAATAATACCCAAGAGAAGCCTTACTGTCTGCAATGTCTCCGTGTGCACTAATGATGAAAAATGAAGTAATATAATATCACGGATTAAATCCTAAATAATAAGGAATTATTGAAGGTTTGAAAGGGGAATTACATAGTAGAAAAGTTTATTTCTAAGAATTGCTTTATTAAAAAATATAAAGAAAACAATATATATGTATAAAAATAAAAAGCCATAACGTTCTCAGTACAAACTAAAATATATAGGTCCTTTCGAAGTTGAAACTGCAATTTTGTTATTTTGCAACTCTTGCTTAATCTGTTTGATGTACTTGGGTGTCTGACCGTAATTTTTCTTGTAAACGTAATTAGGATAGTAACCCGATGATATACGGTAGTGCTTCGTTCCAAAACGATCATCCACATATTTTGGCGTGGGAGCAGTAGTATTGGGAAGTCTCGCGGCTCGAATTGCATTTTCTCTGACAAAGTCTCTTTTATTAGGTTGAAAATTATCCGGGAAGGAAGCCGTTGCAGCATTAGTATTTCGGACGGAGCCGTATTGCGGTTGCTGCAAAGGATCCTTTTTAGATGAATTAACTATGAAGCATTCCTGTCCACTATCAGTAATAATGACTCTCTGTTTGGCAACTTTCTCTGGAGCTTTGGCTCTTGCATAGTAGTAGTTTCCCATGTAATGACGATGAGGATTCCCAAATTCATCTATCATACTCATACTATCGGCGTTGTTGTTGTTGTAATTGTAATAGTCGGAATCAAGCTCATTGTCGTAATACTTTGATGCGTTACACATGTGGTGGTGAGGGTGGTGATGCTGATGATTGTTTTCTGCAAATTTCACAGTTTCCCGATAAGCATCGATTATCACTCCTTCTGCTCTTCGGTTGAATGCTTCCGTGTGACTGACGTACTTGAGTGGCACTCCTCGACCATCTCGGAGCATTGATTGCCTAGGGTCGACAAACGATACCATGCTCATATCAGATGGCTTCGGTGTTAAGTACTCTTCCTTCAGGATCCCGTTAATCGTTTTATTGCTCACGTATTGCGTGGAGCGACGGACCAGCTTCCCTGATGGCCGGGGTCGGTTCGCAAAATTGATCTTCCTATCCGATTTCTTCATGTTCTTCGAATTATCCGACCGAACGAAATTATTTATTGACTTCATGAGCTTCCCATCCACCAAATGTGTACTCACTGCATTGATTCTATTACGAATGTCCCATTTTGACCGAGACGAATTCGGTTTCAACGGAGTGGCTAGTTTCTTTTTCCATGAGACGGATTTTTTTGGAGGAGCTACAGGTGATATGGATGCCGAGGAAGCACCGGATGCTGATGAATCTTCCTAAAATCCAAAAACAAAATATTTTCCATGTCTTTGATTGAAAAAATACACAAGATTTTTTTAAATACAAATACAAAAGATAAATTATTATTATTGATGCAAAAAATTTATTGATGCAGATAATATTTATAAATACAGTAGACATATGATGCATCGAGAGGAAAGTTGCTTTACAACATTTCCTTCCGTTAATCATTCGGAACGAATAATTTCTATCCTAAGCAGTGTAAAAAGTAAATCTGTATATTTTCAGATTCAATTTTTATGTATTTAGATGTATTAACTAAATATATTGAGATTCTTGGCATTGCAACACGTTTGTTTTTTTTTTCAACTCTCTGCGACTTTCACGCTGAATGTAATTGTATTTTAAGTTGTACGTATGCTGCATGCATTTAGTCATAAGATCTCTATGCATACCATAGATGTACATACAGTGCGGGGGGAAGTGAGACGGCAAAACTAGACAGGTGATTGGGAAAGTTTCGAATCTCTAACGTTCATTACCAATGACGCACAACATCTACATACACTTAACTTGAGAGGAAGGAACAAAACGATTGATAGTGTAGTAAAAAGTTCATAATAATCTCGTGTGGAATTAATTATTGGATGCAAGCTAACATCAACAAGTCAACGATTTCTATAAATTATGCAGAATAAATTTTAATGACCTTTAATCAATACTAGTACGGTCAAAAAGAAGTATACAGAGGTACGAAAACTCATATTTAAATGAGAAGCATGGAGAATCGTTTTATTAATAATTACACAGACACATATATGTCTTGCTGTAGTAACCTAATTATTATAATAGGGGGTGATACATAAGCATAGAAAAGGAAGTTTATAAGGAAAAGTCGGGTTTCGTGCAATAATTACGTTTAATTCCTATTGCAAAGTTTGGTTAATAGCTCCAATGTATTTCATGTACTCTCATACATGTATATCCGTTATCGTGTACACGGTAGCAGAGAAGTAAAAATGCGCTTTTCTTTTGTTCTCTATTCTACGTAATTGCAAGTTCATACTTGCATTTTTTGCAACAAAGACATAGTAATTACAAACCAGTTGGTCCACAATAAAGGTTCTGTATAAAGGGGGGAATTAGTTGATTTGAAAACATGTAGGTACAAGTTTGCATATATTTAAGGTTTCTGTTATTCCGTTTATACACAATTTTAGCACTGCTCTACATCCTCCCTTGAATGTTTTCGTAGTACAAATAATAATATGCAAGTTTCTCTTTATCGAACTCAAGCTGGGAAAGCGAGGATACACATGCACCAGAATAAAAAGGTAATCACGAATACTAATTCTATTTTTTAAGTGTATATGACCGTACATATGGGAAGGAAAGAAGCATGAAATCCCGTTATTGTTTAAATATTTTTTCCTTATACTACGGAGTGGCAGCGTTTAAAATTACTTTTGCACAGATATATTTTTCTGTAGAGATGCAGAACTTTTTGTGTATGTGCAGATACATACACACAACAAAATAGATGTAGGTGGAATGATGTTTGTATGCATACTAGTAACTTCTATGTCACGGAAGAAATACAAACGTATATAGAGCATATAAATATTTATTCTTACCCGAATCATGTCATAGTGTCCTTCGTCCTCAGTTTCCTCGAAATGAAGATGCGATCCTTTGCTACTTGTTGACTGCTCGTCCGAACTTCCACTTCCTTCAAAGCTCTCAGACTCCGTCCCAAGGACAGAATCTGAATCACGTCGAGTAAGTGCAAGCTTGGGCTCATCCAGGTCTTCCCTCCGAGGAACCTTCTTCATGGACGTTTCATGTTGAGTGATACAGGTTAATGCAGAATTCATTCCTGAATTGCTGTCCTGTTGTTTATGATTCACTTCATCATCATCATCATCGTCGTCATTAGTAATTGGCAATAAATCATTATAAGCTGGGCTGTTTTCGTCCGGTTGAATTTCCAAAATTCGACTGGAGGAGTCCGAATCCTTGAGACCGGAAGACAACGAATTGAGAGTAGTTTCATTGCTGTCATCGTAACGAACACCATAAACTACAAAAAATAACTTGGAACGGGAGGATTTATCCAGCTTGGTGGTTCCATCCAGGGCACTATCGGGTCTTGAGCTTAGTACACCTTTGCTGGCAGCCACGTTAGCCTCTGCTTTTGCAAATGATAAAAGAATATTGGAAATAGAATCTTGAGCATCAACCATGGAGTTGTCATTGATATCAGTAATGGCAAGTCGTTTTTCAGGCCAGCAGCTGTTAGGTGACTTGAGCGTCGAATCGGGTAGGGCCAAGGGTAAGAAGTCCGCTTTTGAAGTTAAATGTTTTCCGCCGCCGCTGCCTCCACCACCTTCCTTTTTAAAAGTCAGAACGTTCTTAAAACGCTGCCATAATGTTTTATGTGGTACTAGGTCCATTGTGGTCAAGTCTGTGATGCCTTCTCCTTCTTGCACTAGTTTAGGCATCGACAAGATTCTGTCCTCATCATGGGAGTCAAGTAATGACTCGTCCTCATAACTTAACCCCATCATGTTCGGCCGAAGGTTTTTGTGGGGAAATAATGCTAATTGTGATGGAGTAAACTGATTTGACTTATTTTCCCCCATGCAAGTGCTTTGAGGTGAGTGACGATGATACTTTATAGGTTCTGAATAATATTGCTCTATAGGAATGCTGGATCCACTGGGGTATCTGGAGTCGTAAATTCTTACTACACGGGGCTGTAAGCAACAACGGGAGTGTGACGAAATTTAGTACACACTAATTATATTATTGTAATAAGTAAGTATATGTTACATACAAATTGCACAAGTGTTTCCTTATTTTGATAATAAAACTCACGTTGCACTTGAACCATAACTTTTAGTAAATGTAACTATTGTTCAACATAGCTAGTCATCGTGTTCTATGTAGGTTATGTGTGTAATTACATGTAGCAACAAAGTAAAGTCGACGTTACTTTATGAGATCCTCTAGAGGAAGGAATGGAGGAATTTCTGCTGGATCCAGTTGATTTGAGAAGAGTTGGTGTTGAAACGGATGAGGATTCGTCTGATCGTGATGCTTGTGCTTGCTGTGGTATCTCACGTTGTTCTGTTGGATTTGTCCCGTGTCCATGTTTAGGACCTCCATGAATGACATTTACATGTCTGTGGGGATATTTCCCAACGACATTCGACTTGAACGCTGTTCCTAAATTATTGAAGGTAAACACCATGATCACTACTATTTCCACATGCAACGTCAGCAATCCAATAAATTATTTCCTTTAATCTAATCAAGTCAAGACTGCTGTGGCTACTGCTAGGATACCACTTGACTATATAAATAACATTTAATTTTGCCTTGGGTCATCTATTTTTATAAGAAGATCAATAAATTCTGGGCAACTCAATTACTTTACAGCTGACCCTTTCTAGGTAATCCTCCTACCTATCCAATCATTGTCAGTCTCTCCAAACTTAATTTACATGTCCATGTAGAATTAGTTATTTGGCAAAGGATTGTCTCTCTACGCTAAATTGCTATTTGTATTATAAATTTGTTGTGCATTCAAATGATTGGCATTCTTAACCTACCGTTAAAAATTGCATATAAAAATATTTTTCAAGAATAAGCGCATATATATTTAAAACATTTTTATATTCATATTAAGAAAAGTTGCATGCAATGAAAAAAAATATTTTCAGCGAAAATCTTAGGATACAATTTTTACAAAAATCTTGTTCGTATAAATTTTTATTGCTATTCAGTAGCAAAGGCTGCCAAGATTTTTCTCCCTGTAGATATTTAAAAAATAAATATTCAAAAGCCTTTCTCAATTTATACTGTCATCCCCTATAGTAACATTGGCTTTTAACTTGAATAATTAAATGCTAAAAGTACTCCACGATTGTTAGGTCGAATTGAGAATGCATATACGAGAGGAGAGAGTACAATAATAAATAATGCCAATATCTTGTTAGCCTTGTTACTGCCTAAAATTTCCAAATATAAATTCCATTTACCTTGCAGTGTTGACTGGCATGTAAAAATAATGATAGCACGACAATAAGCAAATGAAATATTATTAACATTATATTATTAGTTATTACATGAAACGGTTTCCTTCCAAATCGGGATATAAAATAATTTTATGATGAGCCGTGTGATGAAAGCCTAATAATAATAATATTTGTTCGCACTCCACTCAATTACACCTGTTCCTACACACTGTACACACACTACACACGTACTAATGCACCTGCTACATCTGATACTCTCCGCTTGTTCCCGTACACTAATGTCGTTGTTAATTACAAAAAGAACTATTGTTACGTTGTAATAACCAAATATGTGAATATTAATGGGCTAACAATAATAAGGAATTCTTACCAAAAAGCTCAATCCGACAGGTAAAATTTTTGAATCCTTTAGCACATATATCCAAACACTACTGACACACACACACACGAGAGCAGAGATGAACAGCACTGACAAAACACTAGTAGTAGATTACTTTCCAATTCTTGAGTATCTTCTGTGAGAACTTGAAATTGTGTGAACTCTATGAACTTGAATTCTTCAGCGAATATAATATGACTTACGAAGGCTTGCCTTGCCAGTCCACTGAAAGTTGATGTTTGGCAACTTCAAAGCTTGTTCACGTCGTCAAAACTACTTTGTTGGGGCGATGTGCCACTTCTTGTGTATGAAGCTTTTTTCTCCTCAGGGGCGTACTGCCCTGGTTTACATCTCAAAAACTGCCCTGTGGTTATACTAACTTTACATTGTAAAAACATTAACATGTGATTCATTTATGAGCCTTACTGTGTGTAGTAGTTGGAGTTTGAGGAGATGAGAGAAGCTGTAATATAGAGTTTATTATAAACAGGATTGGTTCTAGTAAGTAAAAGCGCAATTAAAATGCATTTACAGATCTGAGCTTTTTTCAAATGGACGCTCAAATAGGTTTGTTCCGTTTTACTGTTAAATAACATGGGAGAAGACGACGACAAGTTGAAGAGACCCCGCATTTTTTAACGCTGGTTCTTCTGACGAGATGTTCAACGCTGCTTCTTCTTACAATTTCTTACGCTGTTTCTGATTCTTATGCATGTCTCACATATGAAGACATAAACACTACCTATTAATGATGCATGCTTCACATAAACACTATTAATAATGTGAACATCAAGGAGTAAGACAGAACAAAACACGTCCGCCTTTGAGTCTAATACGAGCTCTAATATATATTTATGGTAAAAGTGCTGAGAAATTTTAACAAATAAGATATTCATACTTGTTAATTTTAATGTGTTGAGAACATGTCATGTTTTGTTGGGTTCTAAATTAGCCGAAAAAATTACACCATATTTTTGTGCCGTGTCTTGTGAATACACACAGCGTCACCCAGAAATTTCAGCAACAACGGGAACAACCTCATAATATTATCGTTACGCTTTACGCTTGTTTATTTCTATCCCCTCGTTAGCCACTGAATATGATCCTACAGACAGCATACAAGTCATATTATATTTCCAAACACAACCTTATAGGCATATATTTATATCATTGTGTCTCATACGATCATTTCTTCATCATTTATGGATCATAATTATGGGGATATGTAGAAATACCATCAAAATTAAATTTAAAATTACTATAATTTTACATCCCGATTTAGATTACAAATAAATTACCTTTTAACAATTTAGTCAGAATAGCAATTTCATGGGAAAACATTTACCAAGATTAAACTACTCAAACTAAACATGAGGATTACTGTTGTTATTGTAAAACTTTTCAAAAGTAGTCGGATCCCATCCCAGTGGGTACCCATGAGTTTGACGCTGATCTTCCAAGTAGTTTCTTAACGGTTGGAAGTACTCAAGGAGTGCAGTAGCATCCAAATCGGGATTTCCTGCGAACTCGTTTAACAGTATTTTCCAATTCTTGGAAGCACCCGCTTGGAGTAATTTCCTGCATACATAATATTTATCTTAAATCTTAAACCTGACACGTATTTAAACAAGTTTATCAGCCCAAGTTTATCAAATAAAAATACTTGATAAACTTTTAAAGGCATAAACAAACTTTTGTTGATCGTATAATCCAACTATATAAAAATACTGGGTGTTGCAACTATGCAGAGAGGAAGTAGATGCAAAAAAGCATGTAAAGCATAAAGGTAACTTTAACATTTTTATTTAAATTTAATATTTTTACTTGAATTTTCTGCCTGCAGCCTTATTCCCGTAAATATCACATTCATATAATGGCTTCTTTACTAATTCTCCAGCCGTCTGGCATAG
Organism: Lipothrix lubbocki; assembly: GCA_034696945.1. Taxonomy (NCBI): domain Eukaryota; kingdom Metazoa; phylum Arthropoda; class Collembola; order Symphypleona; family Sminthuridae; genus Lipothrix; species Lipothrix lubbocki. The sequence continues at coordinate 22,342 of JAQGAK010001481.1, read as the reverse complement.
TTCCTTATGTATCTGGAATTGCAAAATGTGACTGACAAAATACGAAAGGTAGGGAGTGTCTGCAGGAACGTGATACTTGGCTCCCGCATCAAAATCTTGTTCACTTCTTGCAACGGGTGGGACAACGCCTTGGAATGTTGCCCTTTGGCACGCATAAAACCCATAAGATGTCATATTTTTACAAAATGAACATATATAGCTATTAAATGCAAAGTGCATCATCGTCGGGAAAACATAGGAAATGCAACAAACCAAACCCACCTCATCTTGAGCCACTCATGTGTGTAATTTTGCTGTGTGATAGAGCCATTGAAAATCTTCCAACGGTACGAATCAATAAGGTAACCGAAAGGTAAAAACGCGACCTACAACGCAACATAAATTAAATTCTACGTGCAAAAATGAGGATTTCAAAACTAATACTTATACTCAAAGGATGACCCTTTTACTTTCAGAGAAAACTTACTTTATCCAAAGCCATTTTCATTAAATAATTAACCGTAGATTCAGCCGAAGGAGTGGTAGCATTAAGAAATCCAATTTTCTGCATGTGTTTTGGAGTGGCAACAGACAAAGCTATAACGTCCCCAATTGCCTCGTGGAAGCCTGTGTATGAGTATTGAATTTTGTAAATTACAATGTTAAATATTATTGCAAGCAGGGGAGATGCGAACGGAGACACACAGAGAGAGATAGAAGAAAGATGAAACTTTGTATGAAAGCTCTCGTGCGGACCAACAAATTCTTAATAGTAAATAATACCAGTAACAACACCCACCTGGATTAGCACCTTCACGTAAGGTAATTGGTAAATCTTTGTACTGAATGTAATACTGAATGTGGCCGAGTTCATGATGGATTGTAATGAAATCCTCAGTGGCGACATTTGTGCACATTTTGATTCTACATTAAGGAGAAAAGTCACCAACATCGTTTAATTATACATTACGAACTCATAAGTGGGCATCTCACAAAAAGCATTAGTAATAAAAATAATAATGGTAGTACATATGCATATATGAGTATTATCAGTGTAAAAAAAGGACAGGAACTGCGGCAAAAATGTGACTAAAGTGAAACTCTTATCAAAACTTAAGTAGAAAATTACTCAAAAATCTATGATTGACAATATCAAGAAAAGACGAGAGGAACACGTACTGCTTCGAGGGACGCATGCAAAATAAAATACACGGCTGTTTATGCATTCAACCAATATTTGTCTAGGCATATCTCGCCTCCTCTCGCGTATTTACCATAGCTTGGTCATATATTTGTATTTGTTATTTTCCGTGCCTCACGGTAAATAATATGGCAAATGCCTCGGGTAATAAATGCACTTTGTTTTTCCCCACCTGCAAGCCTCTGTATCACACACGTAAACATCAATACCTTTCAACCAACTTGTATTTACAACGCACACATAACCTATGGCTGCATTTAATCTTTATATGTTCGATATTGTAGATATAAAATTCCGCGTACAGTATACATATATAGAATTTAACCCACAGCGTACATATTAGACTTTAACCTACAGCGTACATACCGCTCAACCAACATTTGAAAAGCGTGCAACATACATACCTGAAATCTTCTTTATCACAGAAATCCCAAGCAGATGCATGGCATACAGCACTTTTATTTTCTGGTTTAACAATCATTGCTTTATCTCCGTAAGCCATAGACACATTAGCAAGACCGGTTGACACAAAGAAATCGTCCGCTATCCAAAACATGTCTCGAACTCCTCGCAAATCAGGTTTGAATTTCTACAGTAAATTCATATCAATAATAATTAATACTAGGTCGTGAAATATGGAAAACATAAATTATGGTATTCAAAGTTATTATAAGGGAAGTTTCAATGGTGATTTATTTTACTAATAACCTCGCGAGAAAGCTGGCCCTAGCAAGTCAAACCGCAATAAAGAATGAACGAGTGTGTATAATATTCAAGTCATCATATAAGATGAAAGGTTGAGAGAGAGAGAGAGAGAATCATGAAAATATCAAATAAGTGTTTCCAATGGGGAGTCTCCCTGAGGTCGGTCAGAGGATCACAAAATTAAAAGCATAAATGGAAAAGTAATAGACTCTTTCTCTAATTTCTTGAACATTTCTAAAGCAACCCACGTTGTTTACCAATTTCCCTTCTTCTTGCCCTTAACTTTGAATTTAGTATTCTTGTGTGATTTTTCATTTGATTGACTGAGATTCGTCCAGCTTTATAGTAATTTATAAGTATATTTGCTGGGCTGTCTATATACAACCAATTTGATATGACTTTAAATTAGTTTTGAGAGCTTTCTTGAGGTCAGCAATAAAATATACTCACACTTGCCCCATTTCCAATTTAAAACTTTCTATGAAGGAAACCTCTTTTAATACGGCTGTAATGTCAAAGGATGGGAAGCCCTCGTACGGAAGAACTTTATCGTAGACATTTTCCCAGTCCTGAGCCCACATGTTACCTGAATACATAATGGCAATACATACATGCATAACGGTCATAACACAATAATAATTAATTCTCTTTAGAATTGCTAATACTATACAACTGCAGGCACATGTGCCGCAAGTCGCTGAAAGCAGAATCGCAAGTGTTAATGAGGTATTTATTTGTCGGTCATACCTAAAATATGAGCAGGAATAGGTGACGATGGGCTAATTTCAGGGTACGTGCCTTTTCTTAGTCGGAAACGCACGTAAGCATGCAATTCCTCATATAATGGCTTCACAATTTCCCATAACTGTGCAACTTCTTCCCTGAAAGTGTCCGATTCATATTGAAGGAGCCAGAAGTCGCCCTGGTTAGCGTAACCTATATTTTTCATTTCATTTCATTCATTACTACCTTTAATCCATCCGCTTTTCAATGCCCCGTTGAAATCGACAAAAGAACAAAGAGCTATAAGGCTCTTGTTTGTAACTTAACCTAACGGATGCCAAAGAAAGTGAATATAAAAGGTTCAAGAGGCTTCCATTAAGTATTCTATAGATAGTGAATATGCAAGATATAGAGAGTGAATTTGTGTGTCTGTTGTCCGATACTAAATGACTAAGTTTGGTAAAAGAAAATTTAAAAGAGACACTTGACTGAACGGAGATAAACTGCAGGAAACAGTTGCAAGGGCAACACTCTCACTTTGCATATGTACACTACTCTAGTCACCTATGTATACACATTATACACCCAACCTTTAAAAATTGTCTCCCTTGTGATGCCTGTAAAGCTTTTTGGTACTTTTTTTTCAAGTCAGATACTTTCGAAACCAGTAGATCTATAGCCATTCTACTCCCTTTTGCTCCATATACACAAGAATTTATTGCAAAGTTTACTCATGGCCTACAGGTGAAAAATGGTCAAGCCATCCAGTTTTCAATGCACTTCCACAATTTGTGCAAACGAATGCTGTTGATTCAGACGATTTGTCTCTCTTCTTGACATTCAGGTACAATGCACTGAATCTAATTCATTTTCCACAGCTTACCCTTACTTTGCTCACTCGATTCTATATCACATGGGATTGTTACCGGTTCAGATATATAAGTACACTATTGGGGAGACATGATTATACATTGTGGAGACATATAAGTACACATTGGGGAGACATATAAGTACACATTGTGCAGACACATGTACATATATGGTACTGTGTTTAGTATATGCATTACTATTGTTATTGTTATTTGAACGGTCTGCTGAGCACCATACCGTTCAGCTTTGCGGCAGCGTTCGACAATTCGGCATATCTTTGGTATATATCACGAATCGGCTTCCCTGCAGCATCTCTCCAACTGACCCACACATAGGATAATTCATCATAATTTGTCGAATGTGCCATGATATCTCCCAAATCTGTGCACAATTAATGAAGTCCATTCATAATATGTGCATAAATTTTCACTGTGTTTGTTTCAAAGCATCAGTTAGTACTGGCAAAATACAATAAAATAGCTGACGGTGATTTCTGTATTTAATAGAATAACTTACTTGGGTCCAAAGGAAGGCCTTCCTTGTCGATGTCACACTTTTGCTTGTGATAAGGACATATTTTTGCATTGCTGTAGATTTTTGTCATGTTGGACAAGATATGGTTGTACTATTTGAAATACATATACACAGATTTAATGAGGTTCTACAAACTGCATACTAATATTTACCATTATAAATATATCAATATTTAATGTTATATTAGATGTAGTACACAATTATTATCTATCCATATTTAACGCATTACTTCTTTTAATTCAGCGGCAGGCAGAGCTGACGACCCGACGGCGTACATAAATCTCATCTGCCTCTTAGTTAGGTCAGTGTCATCAAAGGATTCAAAATCATACTGGCTGATATTTGCAATCCACTCGTTCAAATCAAACTTTGAAAATTGAAGGTTTGTCTCATCATCAACATCTTCAGCGGTAGAGTTGTTCAAGTCAGTGTTATAGTTCCAGTCGGCTTTAGTTAGTTTGTTGCACCATGCTGCAATAAAATATTGGAGAGGATGAAACTATTATCAGATTTTGATTAATGATCACAATATAACTTCCCTGAGGCAGCAAGACTCATCTTTGCATTTGTATGAATAAACACAGCTTGAAATTTGATTCAAGTTAATTTTGTATACTCGAACAGAAAATGATGGATTTCCATTTCGTTACCTGACGCTTCGCGCTCGTAATGACCATTAATGTACTCGGCGGCTACAGCTTGACAGTCCCCTGAGGATTAAACGTTTACAAATATCATTCAAGAGGGAAAAGTCACAAAGCATGATGACTAAACAAAAAACACAAAACATGACCAACACACTTACTTCCAAAACAGTCATTTTCACTAGCTGCAGTTAGTTCCTCATCAAATAATTGAATCAGTGGAGCAAAATAACGTAATAAAGATTCAACAGACAACTCGCGACTTCCAGTGAGTTTTTCCAATGCTTCCGGCCAGGGCTTTTCCAAGCCAAGCTTCATCATATCTCTATATGAAAGCAAACAAATTAATGCATTGACTCCTTTCAGATGCACTTCAGGTTCCTAAATTTTTTGATTGCTTTGACTTGAGCCATCAAAGCAGCATCGGCCATTTTTTATTGTTATTGATTTCTATCTCCTGTCAACAACGAATTAAGCTTTTTTGTCAGTTCTTTTAATATACAGATTGTTATAACTTTATAAAGACCTGTCGTACTACATACCCTAAGTTCTTTCCCACGTCTTTATTCCCTGCAAAACTGCATAGATGCAGCGGTTTGGAATACGGATCATTCGGCTTGTACTCACCGGATTGAATGCACATTGCCTCGTAGAACTGAAATTGGAGAATGTAACCTACAAAGGATCTTCAAGAAAACAAGCACAAATTCAAGATTACAGTTTGAGAACAATACATACACAATTACCCACAATAGTTTACAAATGTAGATAGACAATAGCATTATCATTTGCCGATGCTAATATTATAATCTCACCTTATATAGTCAATATTAGCAACGATATTATAATTTGCAGCAGGGTCAAAACTACCTGCATCCCGCGTTTCCGGTGGTACTATGCCTTGGTTTTGTTTCCTCAATTCCCACCACCGCTTGTTGTAATCTTCCTCCTTTAATGACCCGTCGAAAACCTCCCACCTCCACTGATCAACGGAAATGGCAAATGGAAGGAAAGGAATCTACACATGTACATTTACTATCTTTATAGTTGCTCTCATTAACTACTTATTAATTACAGCATAAATAATATGTTATTAATTGTAAATTACTATATAGTGAATGAAATTAAAAGCAAAATAATTACTACGTTACAATATGCTTAATGGGTAAAGTGGACTATTTAGTGTTTCTTTTACTTTTCGCAGAGCCGTAAGATACAAGAAGTTCATGTCGGTTCTTGTAATTTCATGACGATTAGCGTCAGTGCTTTGATTGCTTTTTTCATCACAATTTGTATCCAAGCCCAAGTTCAAGCGTAACACACATTCTAAATACTTCGGAGTTGCCATAGATAATGCAATAGCGTCTCCGATTGCTTCATGGAAACCGGGATTTGCTCCCTCACGAAATATGTATTCCTGGTTGGTATATTGCATGAAGTAAGCTATATGCCCCATTTGTTGGTAAGCTGTAAGAAGACCCTGGTAGCCAAAAATGTAAAATATTAAAGACATTGCTAAAGAAAATATTTTAGAGCATAGTGTTCATGACTTTTAAGTGTGAAAATTACCTCCATGTTAACAGCGGCACACGTTTTAATTCTTCAATAGTTTACATGTTAAAACATTTTAAATTAATTACAATAATCACATAAAATATTTTTTGTCGTTAATAATATAAGTTCTTAAATCATAACTAATCATTTACAAACCTGAAGTCCGTACTGTTCTTGCCCAGGCATAAGTCATATGCTGAGGGATGACACTCCATAGTCCGATTTGATGGCCTCTCCATCAAGCTTCGTTCCCAAAACGTCTTTGTCATGGGAGGAAGGCCTATACCTTGAAAATACTTGTCAGCTTCGTGGAAAATTTTCATGACCGTGTAATTCTGTTGTAAAAATAGAATTGTTATGAGCTATAAATGTTTAAATGTTCTAAAAGAGTTATGTATTCATCACAATTAACCTGTTGTTGCATAGCAACTGTTGCATCCAGTGACGGAACATCCGCGTAAGGCTTTGTTCTTGCATCCAAAGACGCCCAATTTTGTGCCCACATGCTACCCATCAAATTCGCTGGTAAATATCCATACTTTTTAATTTTTGGACTGTACAACGAATCTTTTCGCAACTTCATTCGAACATAAGCATGAAGTTTTCTGTAAACAGGCTTGAGTTTTGTTATCCAGGTATTTATTATTTGATTTTGGAAACGTTTTGTAGACCAGTTTGGACTTTCATCGTTGTAAGGTTCAAGCCAAAGCTCACTCATGTCTTTAAAGTCTGATGTAATATACGTGAATCGATTACGCTACCATTATTTGCATTTTTTAATATTAAAAATAAATTAGAGGTTGTAAAAGAGCAATAATGCCCTAATTATTAATGCATTGAGTTTTGTTAAAGTATTAATATACGCTTAGTTTTTAAAGTAATAATGGATTTGGTTTGTTAAAGTATTAATGCAATTAGTATAGCTTGGATTTCCAAACAAGGACTTACTGTTAGCTTTGGAATATTCATTTTGAAACTTAATGAATTTTGTATAGTTTGATGGTGATACTGCTTTCGCCATTGTGTCGTGCCAGGCAGTCCAATAATATGCAGTTTCGTCATAGTCAGTAATGGATTCGAGTTTCCGCTGGATTTCTACATGCAGTATAAATGCTTTTCTTCATTATATGATTATTATGAATATTAAATTACCGTCTCTGTGCATTTTTTCATCATAGTTGCACCTATAGATTTGCATTCATACCTGCCTCAAGGCGCAAATCACATTTTTGAGTATTGTTATAATCACAAACAGTGGCTGTTGCATAACTGGATTCCATGTAACTCATCAGTGTATTCATCTGTTTGGAAAACAAATGATTATTATCAATTAGATGCCTCACTAACTCAAGGACTATAATTACGTTTTATTGTAGTTTTGCTAATACTTGGGCAAAATTAGATGGCTCCATTGCAGCCGGCCCTTTAATCAATAGATATTTGAATTCTCTTCTAATAGTTGCATTTGTAAAAGATGACCAATTACTAAACTTTTGCAGGGTTTCTTTCTGCACGGACGACTGGAATTGCATGAAGTTATTCATGGCTTGAATCTGCATGGGAAGGACAATATTTATACTTAAATACCTTACAAACACTATGTTATTATTTGTATAATGCTATTGTAACATACACAACATTGTTAGCATGGCATGTACTATGCATTGTTATGGTTAGCTGTATACTTATTGAATATAGCGTGTGTTTAATCTTTGTTTTACGATTAAATAAATGTTTGTTTATTACCGATTCATTAGCATTTGCAGGTGTTACGTCCACCGACTGTTCCCATTTAGCTTCCATTTGTTTATGACATTGTTGTGAATACTGAGTTTCCAAAGACTGTAAGTACTCAATAGCTTCTGCTTCTCTTATTGCTTCACCATTATTTAAACTCGTGCTGGTACGAAATATTAAAATAGTAAAAATACAAAGTAGGAACAGAATTTTGTTAATATTCACTGCCATATTCTATCTACTGACAATGTGATCCAAATTTTCCAAGAATCAGGCCAAGTGATTTTGCTTTACGAACATGTATAAAAGTGGCGATAAGATCTGCCTGATCTGTAGGAAATTAAAATTGGTCGTTAAGAGCGTTTGTGTCTAGAAAATCGTTAAAAGCGTTGAAATTGTCACAGTCAGAGAGATAACACTCAGCTGTAGAGCACAATAAGTGAACCAAAAGCAAAAGAAAATAATGTGCTAACATAATATATAAAACTTTGGAGGGATAAGGAAATGGCTATGTAGTACTATATGGTAGTTTAACGACAGAATTATCAATTTCGCTCTCTGGAAAGAATTGCCCATGCTCTACTTACTAATACGTTCAACATTTTGGACTGGATTACTCCAGATATATTACAAATTTTTCCACAAGAAGCGAACAAATCTAAAAATCAAAGTTAATTAAGTCGTTGTTCTATTCTATAGGAAGGTACATTTGCATCCATTGCTAAGTGAGCGTTTCTAAGAGGAAACATTAAAATCTATAATGTGCAAATTAACCAAATTAGCAGAGCGGCGGCTTTAGCCATGGCGTGTATACAAAGATTGACTTGGGCTACCATTCATGATGATAAACACATGAGCACCGAGAACTCAGAAAGGAAATACATGATTCATGTTTGAGATGTGTTTGTGTATTCTTATTTGTACCTATTATAAATTATAGTTACTATATATAATATATTTTTACTCTCTGTACAATTATTAATACATACAGGTGTATTTTTCTTAAAGAAATTGTGGCTGTAGCAAAATAAAGCTCTCTGTCACATTGTATGCATCAAGTTTGAAGCATCCGTCAATTAATGAAAGATGAAAAGTTTATAAATGCCGGATGCGAAAACTATTCATCAACCATGTACGTTACTGTCAAGCATTGTATACTCCTGCTCAGCATAATAAAAGTTGGAAACTGCATATCTCCTGTGTGCTTAACAGGTTAAGCATATGAGGTTTTCTCTGTGTATAATTGAATGACTCCGACTGACCGTTTATTACTGTTTAGAAAAGTTTCATGCAAATTACCATAAAAATAGATTCTGTTTTATTTGCGAATAATGAGTCGAGGATTTCGACAACAGAGTATTTTTAAAGCTTTTGGAGAGTGCGACGATGTTTCAATACATAGTAGAAAGCTACTGTTTAAGTACGTGCTCTGTGTAAAACCAATAATACACATATATAGACGGACTACTTGTATTAAAATTCTTTAAGTATTCAAGAGTCGTCATGTTCGTCCTCGCACTCCGGCTCATAATGTTGGGAAAGTCATTGGAATTTAGTAGTAAGGGCTGTGAATTTGCACATTATTCATTGAGAAGAACCTACTGACTTGATGGGATCTTGAAACATTATCTTCAATAAGAAATGAGGTGTGAAAATGCATCTAAAGTGTCTCTTAGCACTTGTGCTTTTTGTGGTACTATTGGAAATCTAGATTTTCTTCTAAAGGAATATCTTCCGATGACCGTTCTGCCCATGCATATATGTAGATTTAACTGATTCAATAAAGTACAAATTCAAAAATACATAAATATTACAAATATCTACATATTATACGTAAATACAGAACATAAAATACATATACCATAATTATCCATTTTAAAAATACATAAATGTTAACTACATACATGTACAACTATCGAACATTATGTAGACCTAGTTTTGGTATTCATACATTCGAGATGTTTCACTAAAAATAGCAATAACTCCACAATCGAGCATCCATGGTTATGCATTTGGAAATGCTGGTGTGATTCTCTGGTATTTTCACGCTTGAGAATATACGTAATTAAAACTGGACTTGTGCAATACATTTTTATTGTACCTGGCTTGACGAGGTTCCACCTCTGTTGACAATGTTGTACAGATATAGATAGTAAATATATGTATTCGAGCTATTAAACTGACACAATCTGAACTTCATCTTACTGTTTACCAAAATCAAGTATTGATCATTCAATGATACATGCATTTCTCGACGTGAATACAACAAGACCGGAGGCTGAAATTTGTTCTTGTAATTCCCAAGAACGACTGCTTGACGTTGAGATAAGAGATAGTTCATTTTTTTCGCACAGGAAGAAGGATGACTAAATAAAATTAAGGAGCTTAAGGATGCTTCAGAACCAGTATGGGGTTTAGTAATCAACTAAATAGTAAAAGGGGAAAAAGTTTCAATTTATTGATTAATCTCTTGACATTATTGCATCAAGGCGGCTGACTGCACACAGCTGTAATTGGCAAAGGGTGCTCTTGATAAAACTTTTACCAAATTAAAGATGAATTTCGATTGACTGTAAACAACCGTTTCCATACACTTTTCCTTTCCTTTTCCTCACATGCACAATAAAGCTCTATTATTGAAGAATTCATATACAAACTTTCATTCTTGTTTCATTTGATTGTTACAATTATTATAGTAATTATCGAACCATTCCAATTGCAAACATGCAAAATTACACTTAAATGTATAAAGTCCTGCGAAGATAAAAAATCTATGTGCAGAGAAAATTTCATTACATGAATGGCAAAACTTAATATGTAATCATCTCCAACAACAAGTAAATTCGCCGAGGTGAAATTTCCTACGAGAATTAACCCGTCGAAGTTTTAAAGCTTTTAATTCTCATTAAATTGTTGTTGACTGTGTGTTAAATATCCGTAATGACTTTCATACAGATATTTACATATGTACATACCCAGCGATTTAAAGATTTCGGTTTTTGTGTAGCACAACTATAGGGCATCGAACTATACAGGAACCCAACCAAATGATAAGCTACTGCATCATTAAATGCACTAAATAATCAGTGTTCTTTTCTTTTTGACGCTTATCGTATACAAGGCACACTATCAATTTTTATTGTTGGTCGGGTTGGTCCAATATTCATTGATTGATATTGATTGTTTGAAGTCGTCAATTTATTTTATTTCCTTTCGGACTTCTGTTCAAAATTATTAACTTCGAATGGAATACATTTTTTTTCACTTATCCCTTCCTAATAGCCGCGTTGATTAGCTAGTTACGATAACGAACTCTCTCAAATTCATGGTTTGATAGGCTGCATAAGATGAACATTGAAGTCAAACGCATAAACGCAAGTTAGCCGATTCTCAACAGCCGCAATAGCCTTTAATCCGATGGCCTGTTAATTTACATACACAGTAGTTTAATAATAAAAAAAATTATTATATATCGCATTATGGAATTACTTTTAATTTATTCATCAGTAATTTCAAACTTAACCGGAAACTCGACCATGCAAATTTTTTAGATTAACCCAAAAATACCCAAACTGATAGTTTCCATCCAAATAGACCCATTAATGCGCAAAATAAATTTTTGTTCATTGTCCATGTATTTAAATGAGAGCACCAAAGCCTTTAAAGAGGCTTCCACGGATTTGCGAACAGGGACTAAACAACTTAACCGATTTACGTGACCATGGAATGGAGAGAGACCCTTACTTCATAAGATTCTTGCATGTTAAATGCCATAAGAAATTTCAATTTTCGAAAGTCGAAGCAAAAAGTCAAACTGCATGTACGTGATTATTAATCATGTGCAGGCATTCTGAATAACCATTCTGAATAATAATAGGATTTTAAAAAGAGGGAAATTACAATAATCGGAAGTGAAATATAATTAATATGTAAAGTAGAAGGAATTTAATTTTACTATAAGATTCGTTAGTTTATTAGAACAAAGTTTCGGGAACTCCTTTCATCAGGCTCACAAACAAGAATGTTATGTTATGAATAAAACAAGTTATGTTATGTATGGGGTGACACATTGTGAAGTATAGTTAAATTGTTGTATTTAAACATTATTATCTGATACTTTCCATTCAGAGCTTCTGCATACTAAATTGTCAAGACAATAAGCTAATTATGTATTTGTGAGTTTTGAGATGCTAACAGGTAAAATACGAGACAAATTAATTTGTACAAAATACGTTTTTATTGAATAAGTGGGAGACAAATTAAAATATTATTTGTGCTTAAATTCCTTCTTTTTTTTATTTATAATGTGTGAGGAGAATCGTCGGTCACTGAGGAGAGTTCTTGGTCTGTTGTCTACTGTGCCGGTTCACATATGCAGGTTAGGCAACAGAGTATGTACACTGGAACCTCGCTATAAGAGGCCTCCATATAAGAGAATTCTCTCTTTAAGAGATCCTTTGGGCTCGCATGTCATACATGGTTATATGCATACGAGCTCTCTTTAAAGAGAATTTCTGTATAAGAGGCAGATTTTGGTGATTTATAGCGTTCTCTTATAGCGAGGTTCTAGTGTAGTAGCTAAATTATTGGACGGGAGACCTATCACTCGTCTTGGAACGGTTCGCCCTTGTTGTAGGTCCTCTCACATCTTTCCTTCACCCTATATGGGTGCGCGGTCAGGCTACTTCCATGTCTGTTATTGACTGCTGACTTCAAAATTTCATGTACTTTCCTAATTTCCCATATTCGATATATCAATTGTACCAAATTCTCATGTTATTCAACTACACTGAACTCTCGCTATAAGAGAACGATATAAGTTACCAAAATCAGTTTCGTGTATAGCAATTCATTCATAGACAGAGCTAGTATGCCTGTAACTATGTTTGATATGTACGCCCAAATAATCTCTTAAAGAGAGAATTCTCTTATATGGGGATCCCTTATAGCGAGAAGCCGGTGTATCTTCAAGACATCATTCCATACACACTTACTATGTATGCTACTTGTCAATTAACGCTAGGGTATTGCATTTGTTGTAAAACCCGACTAACGGGTGCTTGTGTCATATGTGAATTGCAACAACTATACACCGGACTCTCGCTATAAGAGATCTCCTTATAAAAGAACTCTCTCTGTAAGAGGTCCTTTGAGCCCGCATATCATACATAGTTATATGCGTACAAGCTCTCCCTATAAGAAAATTCCTCTATAAGAGGCTGATGTTGGTGATTTATAGCGTTCTCTTTTAGCGAGAGTTCAGTGTACCGTTATCGATATTTTAAAAGATTGTTTTGCTGCTACCTCAGATTTTAAATTTTTTCTATCCTATAGAATACTTTTCAAGACAAAACGTGTGTATATTATGTAGTTTATGCAAAAAAGGCAATTCCTGAGGACAGTTACGGATTTTAGGAAACTGAAAAACAAATAGTAATTATTTGCCGTTAAAATTGTCGAATAATTTACCCCCCACCGTTGCATTACGTTACGTTACTACTGGTGCAAAATTCATACCACTACGATACTTTTTGCCGTTATTGCGTTATCGTTATCAACAGTAGTGTAACGCGTACATCTCTGCACTACAGACAAGTATTTCCTACACAACAGGAATATTTGGAACGAAAACGTAGCCGAAATCCTTGGCTTATGGCGCTTACCTTTGTTTTATAATATTCTACCGGCCATCTTTATCTTTAGTGTTTCGTGCTCGTACAATTGACATTTGACAGGACACTTCGACCGTTTAAACGAACCCATTACCTTCAAATGTGTTTTATTTTGTTGTGGAATTTTCCCAGTTTTGGAATTCTCACCTCAGGGTCATATTTGAATGGGATTTAAAAGTCACGGATTTTAAAAATACGAAAGCAACCCCAATTTTATTAAAGCTAGCATCTAGTTTTATTACAAAAATAGTATTCAACCGAACCTTTCAATTTATCAAAATAACATAAGAAAGTTAAAATCTTTAAAGAATCGTGTAATGAAATTATTTTGTTAATTTTTCAAATGTCAAATATTAGGAAATTTCATTCACTCTATGTTAGAGTCGGAACCGGAGTCTGATAAAAACCTAAACAAAACACTGTTACAATTAAATTATTAGTTTAAAATTAAACTATTATTCATTTTAAGTGGTTATACGTGGTTTAAATATGACAAGTTTTATTTAAATTTCGCTTAAGATGACTTGATTATTTAAAATTATTTGATTCCAGTGAATTTCAAGTAATTACTTTTCCCCCTGCATTGCACAACGCTATAACAAGAAAAATTCAAAATTTAGCATTACGATTGCACATGTATATATTTATATAATTTTTGTAGCTTCTTTACAGTTTGCGGATATAATACTAGTACATAACAGACAAATATCATAAAACAATTAATATCATTTGGAGAATCGCCAAATCTAATTTTCTCGTCATGTCGTCTAATAAGAAAATCTGCACTGAAACTACTAAGAGTACTCAAGAAAGTGATGCAGAGAAGCTTTCCCCAGAAGAACAAGTGCTTTCTAATGCATTGGTTAGATTGATATTTTATTCGATTTGGACGATATTAAGCATGTATACACCGGACTCTCGCTATAAGAGATCTCCACATAAGAGAACTTCCTCTGTAAGAGATCCTTTGAGCCCGCATATCATACAAAGTTATATGCATACTGGCTCTCTCTATAAGAGAATTCCTATATAAGAGACTGATTTGCAGGGATTTATAGCGGTTTTTTATAGAAAGAGTTCAGTGTAGTTCGAAGGAAATATAAATTGATGACGACATTTCTCACGGCACGGCCATATTTATTTTTTGCAATGGTAATTATGCAATAATAACAATATAATTTGTGTCTGAAATAATCTGTTGATTCGATTTAAAAAATCTTAGATTTTGGACAACATCTTTGAGTATTTGAGTGCCCAAGAAATCATCCGAGCGTCACTGGTTAACAAGAGTTTGTGCGCCTTTTCCCGGCAGTTCTTAAGAACCAGCGACAAGAAGAAGCCGCACTACCCAGTCTGCATTCAGATCAGAAATGAGAATCCTTGTCGATCCCTAGCAAGATTCAATTCTTATTTGGCTGAAAATCGCCTGCTTGATAGCACTACACAAGAAATGCTCACATTCAATGGAATCCAACAAGCTTATGCAGGAGGAACCTATGATTTTGACTGCACTCACTGCTTGATCGATGACTTGTTGTATCGATGGTGCGTAAATCTAGACGATCAAAAGGTCCCTATGGAGGTTTCTAAACACTGTTACGGCAACATTTTAGATCAAGTCCGATTCAAATACATTACTTTCAACGCCAAAGTACCGATATCTTGCCCCTTTGCCTTGTTCATGAATTTCCTCATTTCCGAGAGGAGGGACGAGATTGTGGAATTGGATTTCGGAACAACATCTACCAAAGCTATTAACATGATGTATTTTAAAAAGGAAAGGAATAACGTGCCGAGGTGTTTTCCAAACTTAGAAATCTTGGGTGGCCCCTTTTTAAAATCAACCCTTCCAATTCAAATGCCAGCTTTAAAAATAATAAAGTACATCCACCTTAATCTGAACACACCACCCCTGGCGCACAATTTCCCCTACCATGCTGTCACCTCATTTAGGAATGATCCCATCACCCTTGTTGACATCAAACGTCTTGTAGGATTCATGAAACAATTCTGACCAAATCTTAAGGAAATATGGTTTAAATTCGAAATTGAAACGCGGCGTGAACAACTGGAAATATTTCAAAGTGAAGCCTACCGTACGAATCTTTTTGAACTTGGAAGCATTGTTTCTCCACGTCTGGAAACACTTACTTGTACACTGGCTGCCTTTATGTTTATGGCCAGCGCCGGCTTCTTTAGCTATCTGAATGATGGTAAAATTTTGCTTTAATACATTTTCTTTTTTTTTAAATTGTATACTTTAATTACAAAAAAAATAACAAATCACATACAAAATATGGCTACACTGAACCTCACCATAAGAGAACGCTATGAATAACAAAAATCAGTCTCTTATATAGAAATTTTTTTATAGAGAGAGCTAGTATGCATATAACTGTGTATGATATCTGGGCCCAAAGGATCTCCTAAAGAGAGAGAATTCTCTTATATGGAGATCTCTTATAGCGAAAGTCCGGTGTACCAAACAATAATTGTTTTTGTTTGAAAATGAGGCCTAACCACATATGATAATTTGACTTGTCATAATTTCAGCTGTCGAATTAAAGAATCGATTTTCGTTCCTAAGAAAACTGGAGCTGAGAGGCTGGCTGGAAGCGGATATCGTTGATTGGTTTTGCTGGATGGATTTTTCCAAGAATTTCCCACAATTACAATACATTTGTTTTGAGTTTGGCCCAACTATGGGAAATAATGACGTCAGTGGTCCATACAATCAAAACCATGGTTGTGTCTGCAAAAGAGTTGAGACCCTGGAGCTTCAAAGGATAGAAAAATTCGATGAGATTAAGACGAACAGAGGTTTTAGACCTGGAATGATATCACGCTTTTTGAAGCTCTTCTCTCATGTTCGCCGCCTAAACCTGCACCAGATGAGATTGAAATTGAATTGCTCCGATAGAATCTTTGCCGAGATCATTAACGAGATTGAACACTTACCATTTCTAGAAGAATTGGAAATTTTCCCACAATACCTAAACAACTTCAATTTGGATCACTTATTCTTGGAGAAGGAGAAAATATTAAATTTTGAGGAAATGTTAAGAGAAGGTGGCATGGAGCACCTTTCGCTCTTCAAATTTTCGCTTCTGGATCATAAACGTAATTAAATATGTTTAAAAATTCTAGTACTGAATTCTCGCTATAGGAGAACACTATAAATCACCAAACTGTCTCTTATATAGGAATTCTCTTATAGCGACATCTAATTTGCATATAACTATGTGATATGTGGGCCTAAATGACCTCTTACAGAGAGATTTCTCTTATATGGAGATTTCTTAGAGCGAGAACCCGGTGTATGTACAACATATTAGGAAAATTATGAAAGTTTTTAATGTATTTTGTTTCCAATTGTAGAGTTCAAAAGAATCATCATACAGGCAATGGGAGCAGCTTGTCGTACCGTCACAAAAAGTCGGAAGTGCTTCAATGACCAGCCACCTGACTATTTCCTGGTCTCCAGCCGTACCGCCAAGAACATTTGCAAATACTTACCAGGGTTCCAGTTTCATCTAGAAATATGGACGCAATGTGCCACCTCGAAAGGTGACGGATGCAAAAACAATGTAGGAGTTAATGGTTTCCACATGGAACATTTGCTTCCCTACACTACAATCACAACCACGGGACCAATTAATAGGTTAAGAGTGATTGAATTTAATGACATCAAAGACCACAATATCAATACGCGAACAACAATTCCGGAGTGAATAGTGTGGCGGGCAGTGGAGTAGTAGCTGGAAGGAAAGATGCTTGAATCCTTATGTACTCATAGTCGGGGAAAAAATCTGGAATATTTATTACAGCGCTATGTATGCGCACCTGATTCTCGCTATAAGAGAACGCTATAAATCACCAAAAGTTGCCTCTTATACAGAAATACCCTTATAGGGATATTTCTCTTATATAGAGCTCTCTTATAGCGAGAGCCCGGTGTATGTATGTAGGTTGTGCTACTAAATTTTTTCCCCTATTCTATTGATATTACATATTCATCTATTGACATTAGTGATTTAATAAGATTAAGAAATACAACAGACTCCCGCTATAAGAGATTCATCATATAAGAGAACTCTCTCTGTAACAGATCCTCTGAGCCCGCACATCATGCATAGTTATATGTATACGAGATCTCTCTAAAGAGAATTTCTTTATAAAACACTGATTTTAGTGATTCATAGCGTTCTTTTATAGCGAGAGTTCAGCGTACAAATTGTGTTTTATTTGAGTTGCTTTTATACTTTATCCGAAATATGTGCTATTGCTATTTATGCATGTCGCCCGTGGAGATGCAAAATAAAGTGGGCTATCTCAAAGTGAGCATATAAATGCAAGATAAGATATCCATCATCATTTTAGTGCAAGATGGGATGTGCCGTTTAAAAATTGTATAAACGTGAAAACTAGGAAGATTGTGTTCAAAATTTCAACTATGCACGGCTAATAATAATTTAGTTCCTTGCGCTTGAAATGATGAGTGTGACCCACTTTGCAGCTACAGACTGACGCACACGACAATAGCCCAATTTGCATCTCGAGTAGAGTTGTCTATACTAAACACTAAATAAAAAGCTATAGTTCATAATCCAGCAAGGCTGCAAGGAAATCATAATGAATTTTATCATTAAACTACCAATAAAATTTTTTGAATATTATCAATTCTGTGTTCCAATATACAATTAATATGTACTAATTGGCTCCTCACGATTAAAGCAAATTATAAAACTAATAATTAGTTATGTGTTAGAAATAATTGAAAAACTAAAATATTCGAGAGAAAAATAACTAATTAATTTATACCTACTTACAAACGGCAATTATTCATACAATATCAATAACGTATATTGCAAAAATCTATAATAATTGTACACTGGAACCTCGCTATAAGAGAACGCTATAAATCACCAAAATCTGCCTCTGTAAGCCGCAGATGGTGGAGCGGAATGTAATTTCTCAGGATGCAATTTTTGTATGTATGGAAATAAATGTGGAATTATGTGTGGCCATAAGTACTCCAAAAAATATAATAAATAATTTAATTAATTTTAAGTTAAGTCGGCAAAATATATACAAAATATAGAGAGAAGAGAGTGATCGTGGTTTGGAGTCTGTCAAGGCACTAAAGAATAAGAGAGTGGCGTTCCTTATCTGGGAACGCAAATGTAAGATAACGGGCGGGCACTGTCCTTTGTAAAAGGCAATGGAATTCTTATACATTAAAATACACTCTGGAGTAAACGGTAAGCCTAGGTAAATTAATTTATAAATAAGTCAAGTCAAAAGTCATGGCCAAATAATGAATAGAATATTTCTTCCTTTTGACATTCGTTCTATTTTTGGCTTACAAAAATAGATAATTTTAAATAAATGAATAAAATATTGTTTATCTATATTGGGGATAAACAGCCTCTTATATAGAAATTCTCTTATAAAGAGGCCTCGTTTGCATATAACCTCGTTTGCATTAAAAAAAGCTCCCAGGAGTATTGAGGAAGTCTCTTATACTACTTTGAACCACTGCATTGATCAACTTAGCACACCATTGGCGATGTTGTTTACCTTATGTCTATTAACTGGTATCTACCCCCTGATCTTAAGAGAGCCAAAGTCATCCCTATAAATAAAGGAAAAGGCTCAAGAACGGATGCAAATTCCTACAGACCCATATCAATACTGCCTACTGTAAACAAGCTGCTAGAGAAAATCATTAAGACACGGTTACTACATATAGTAGACTCCAAACTATCTGAACAGCAGCATGGTTTTAGGAAGGGACGATCATGCATGACGGCTTTGCTTGTGTTTACTATCAGTGTTTTCAGAGTTATTGATAAGCGATGTGGTGGAGTCATTGCAGTGTTCATAGACCTTAAGAAAGCATTTGATACTGTCCCTCACTACAAACTTATTGTACTCATTAGAGACTACTACGGAGTAAATGGGCACCTTCTTAAGCTTTTAACTAATTATATGCAGAATAGGACCTTTTATATACAACTTGATGGGTACGTATCGAAACATTATCGTGTGGCAGCGGGTGTACCACAAGGCTCAATCCTGGGCCCACTGTTATTTGTTCTCTATATTGACCCAATAGTTAGTATAATTAATAGATGACTCCATACAATATGTACTGTATGCTGATGATTTGGTGCTATTAGCTTCGGAAGGAACTATAAAACTAAGCTGTAAAATTATGAATGAGTGTCTTGTTAAGCTGTCCCAATGGTTTAATGATAATGGACTAAAAATTACCGTATCTAAAACTAAGTGTATGTTAATGCATAAAGCTAATGACATATGTGATGAGGAAATTGTAATAAATTGTGATGGTGAGGAGGTGGAACGTGTATATACTTTTAGATATCTGGGAATAATTTGTGACTCTTGCCTGACATTTAAGAAGCATTACAATTATGTACGTAAAAGAATAAGTAGTGCTATTGGTGTACTAAATAGACTGAGAAGGTATATTGATTTTAAAACATTTAGCCTTTACTTAAAGTCTTTTGTACTAACTATATTTGACTATGGTCTCCCAGTATGGGGTGTTGTTTCTATAAAGGACTACCAGTGCATTCAAGACCATATCAATAAAGTGATGATATTTATATAAATGATAAGTATATATGATGATATTTATTTACAAAACATACCATCGACGTCACCCAGTCAAGTTTCTACACCAATTGTTTGTGCTACAACCAGTATCCACAACTCGCTACAGTTGCAAAGGAAATTTCATTGTTCCTATAGGTACTCACAGTGCTAGTTATAGGAGATCCTTTGAGTTTAGGGCACTTAATTTGTGGAATAATAGACCACCACAAATGGGTATTGGCTGTGATGTTACGCTTGGTGAATACAAGAAGAAAATATGTGCATTTATAACAAGGAATAGAAACACTCGTGCAAATGATTTCTTGGAACTTATTTGATTTTTAGTATATTGTTTGATAAAATGTTTATGATAAGGCTTGACTACTTGATATGTGACTTCTATATGACTATCTGACTATGCATAAACGTCTCCGCTATTGAAAATCAATGTTATGTACACTGAATGGCTTGAGACCTAAATAAAGTCTTAATAAAAAAATAAAAAAAACATTGTGGATTACTTGGTCTTGGCATAATCCTCGATCCTTCTACTGTATCGGTTCGCATATTATCAATAATTTCCTGCTCTGCTCGAAAAAGTTCCTCTCCTGATGTCTGTGTATTCAATTGTTTCACCGACTCGCTAAATAATTCGCGTTGAGTTCTTCTGAAATTTCCGAATCCACTTATACCAGGAGTTCTGCATGGTGTTTGCATAATGCTTTTAAATTCCTCGGATGGTATTGTTGAATTATTTGCGCTTGTTCCTCCTGGTGTCGTATCATGTCTAGTTGTTATGCTCCTGAATGCATTACTTCTGGCTGAATGAAATGTTTCTGGTGGCGGTGGTAATCCTTTGACCATTGTCTTTTCCTTTGACGTATCTGAGTTATTCTGTTGATTTTGCTGTACTCTCGATTGCTCATCTTGTCTAATGCTTGGTTGATTTTGATCCTGAGGAGTTCCTCCGCTTCTTGATATTGTTGAGCGGTTGTCCTCCCGTACTTTAATGTTATGCGTGCATCCTACTGTATGGTCATGTCCCTGATTTTTCATGATCTCTTGCCATTCCGCTGAAAGATCCGGTATTTCAAAACTGGATTCTTCCTCCGTTGATGGTATTATCGGCATTGAGATTGGGTCATCCATGGGTGTTACTTGCGTAGATTCGCTTGCCAACGATTCCGTTTCCGTTGTATCGTTTCTTGATTCTATCCCTTGATTCCTTCCCCAATTGGAATTCGGTTTTCTGTAGTTGATGTTAATGCTTCAGACAATAATAGACGAACTCTTCGTCCTTCTGGCGTGATGATATGGAATGTTAATCTTCCATCCCTGAGCGCTTGTTCGATATCCTTCTTGGAAAATTTTGTAATGGCCTTGATGTAAACTGCAACGTCTAAGTGCTGCTTCATTTTCCACAATATTTTCCTCTGGGTGGCTGGTGACATATGCCTCCTGAAAGTAGGCTTGGATATCGACTGTTCCTTTGTATGTTTGATTCCCGATCTTGACATGAATCTTATCTCCTTTCTTATATGACACAGAAAATTTGACCGGTGTATTTCCCGTATGCACATATCCAAATCCAAGTTCAATTGGGCTTGTAGAGCTTGCTCTGCTGGTCTGGGCTACTCTTGCTGCTGCTCTTTCTCGTCTAGTATTTGTTCGGACATTATCCAACTCATCATTGTCTACTAGGACGGCTTGCTGACTTCTTGTCACTCTTCCTACATAATTGGTAATTTCGTTCCTCTTCGTTTCATCTTGGCTTCAATGCGTATTTCCTTCCTTTAAGATTCTTTGAAGTTCTAAGTTGCGCGCTATAATTCCGTAAGTCTTGAAAACAATGCTTGAAGTCCGGCTGCTCGTTTCCGAGTGACTGCTCCCATCCTTATTTTTGGTCTTATGTTGACAATTCTTGGTCTTTCCTTCTGTCTATGTGCCTCAGCTTCTTGATGGTATTTTTCCCGATTTGATTTGGATTTGAATTAATTAAGAAGATGATCTTCTTTCTTATCCTTCGATTTCCTAATTAACTTATAAACGTTTATTATACGCAAGCGCGAAAAGACTACTGCCTCTGCAACAGGATCCGGCTT
>JAQGAK010001480.1:0-31785 GCA_034696945.1 Lipothrix lubbocki | reverse complement strand
TCCGAAACAACAAAAAAGTAGGAAATAATCAAAAGCGGGTTTTCACACATGACATGTCTAGTAACTATGGAAAAAAATCATTACCCTAGCGACTTACCTGAGTCGAAAGGTTTCCTCGTAAGGCCGGGAAATCGCAAAACGTCATAAGGAGAGCTGGGACCATTTCGCGGTTTTGGCCCCAAAAATTTTGCAAAATTACAGTCAATTTTTTGCGGTATTTCGCGAAATTGATGACATAATTTCGCGGTATTTCGCGATGTTGATCTACAGTTTCTTAATTTTTGGTTTATTCTGGCTTTATTTTGCGGTTTTTAACATCATTTAAACCACTTTTACCGAGTTATTTTCAATTTTGAGCAGTTTTTCATGCCAAAAGTAGATAAAAATAATTTATAAAATTATTTTTCTGGCTAAAATTGACGTTTTCGTGCAATACATTCGAAAAAAATTTTTTACCTTCAAATTTCGCGGTATTTCGTGGAAATTTTGTATATTTCGCATTTTTACATCGTTTTTCGCGCATTTCGCGTTTTATCGCGATTTTCAAATTTAATTTTTGTGGTTTTGGGATGATCGGATGTCCAATAAAACAATTTACCCAGCTGGGAATACGGTATTATGCATTTTTAACTTTATCGTGTTTTTCGCGATATCCCAGCCCTAATCATAAGATAATTGCATATAATTCATAATACAGTATTCCCAGCTGAGTAAATTGCTTATGAGATATCTGAACATCTGACAAATCAAATGTGAAAATCGTGAACACGCTAAATGTGCAAAAAATCGTGTTAAGATGCAAAATCCTGCAACATTTCCGTTTAAAATTTTTTCCAGAATTTGTTTAGTGTTTGTTTCTCAAAAGTGTCAATTTTAGCCAAGAAAATTCTAAAATAATTTACTTTGGACGTTAAAAAGCTAATGAAACTAGAAAATATATTATTATATATTATTTGTAAATGAATAATAGGACATGAATACATATATATTGTTAGCCGTATTTTTCCATATTACTCATATATGAACAGTATTGAATAATACGCGAAACAATATAGATACATTATATTATTATTTGTAAATAAATAATAGCAAAAAGTCCCAAGTGCTCCGGCAGCTCCATCAACCGATCGGCTTCGTTGCTAAAGTTGGGATTGCAGAATGTGGGCATTGCATGTGGGAATGTAATGTAAATGCGAACGTACGCATCCAAATGCATTTGTAACGCAGCCTCATGTAATCAAACGGGAGCAAGCACGTGCATAATAAACAAGAATGTTAACAAACGGCCGCCCGCATGTACATACAAAAAGAGAAAGTTGAACAGAAGTTCTTGTGTGTATCCCTGGAGTCACGACTATACCATATAGCCAAGTCGGCATCACTTTTTCAAAATTTTAAAATGTTTATAATTTGTTACTCGTTAATCTTTTGACCTATAATGGATACGTTTTGCCTTGTCTACAAGTGTGCCAAATTTTATTTCTCTGCAAACTTTCGTTCAAGAGTTATCTCGATGACGGACCTACAGACCCAGGGACACGATCGGTCCCTATCCTACGGATTGTTGACAAATGTATGTTGGCGATGACTAATGAAATGAAGGTTTCCTGAACCTAACCCTTTGTGTGCCAAGGTTAATAGTTCGACCTGTAAGTTCAGCTACCTATAAGTCAAACGGTAATACTTTTCCTAAAAATTAATAAAACTTGAGATGATTGTGTGAAAGGATTTTCTGACTTCTTCATTGAGTCAAGTTTTGCCTTTTGACCTGGGTTAAAGATTTGGTTACCTGGAGGCCGGAAACTTCCTTATTTAACATCGTAATGATTAGGGCTGGGAAATCGCGAAAAACACGATAAATTAAAAATTCATAATAGAGTATTCCCAGCTGGGTAAATTGTTTTATTGGGCATCTGAACATCCCAAAACCAAAAAAATAAAATTTGAAAATCGCGAAAAACGCGAACTGCGCGAAAAATGGAGTAAAAACGCGAATTACTGCGAAATATACAAAATTTTCACGAAATACCGCGAAATTTGAAGTGCAACAACTTTTTTTGGAATTGATTGCACAAAAACGTCAATTTTGAAAAAACAAATAAATTCTCAAATTATTTTTATCTACTTTTGGCATTAAAAACTGCTCAAAATTGAAAATAACTGGGTAAATATTGTGAAAATGATGTTAAAAACCGCAAAATAATGCCAGAATAAACAGAAAATTGAGAAACCGATAAAAATCGCAAAAAACCGCGAAATTTCTTCGTCAATTTCGCGAAATACCGCAAAAAATTGACTGTAATTTTGCGAAATTTTTAGGGCAAAAAACGCGAAATGGTCCCAGGCCTACTGATGACAATGTAAACACAGATGCCATGCTTTTAAACGGCATAGCCAGTTTTGTACTCGAATATTTGTGAAATATCTTGTAACCGGAATGATTTTTGCGTTTTAATAGTTATATTTGCCTGTTCAACGACGATACGTTTTACTATTTTAAAAGATTTTTTATGATTTTGATGTTAATTTAAAAACTTTGACTTTGAACAGTGCCTGAGAAATTGTCTCGACGGTTGCTGCGCTGGAAATGTGTGTATGCACGCCAAATGTGTAATAAGAATAATTACTACATTACTTATAAATTATTCCTGTAGTTTTACTTTGGAAAGTTTAATTTGTTTGTTAAAAAAACATGAATTCCTACAACGTTAAAATTGCATGTGGAATAAGATAAATAAAAATTATTTAATTAAATATTTGTTCACTTTTAGGAATTAATTTGTAATAATCCCATTCTATTTGTTGTTTCACAGTGTGTTCCAGTGAACAGCCCTTGCGATACAGCCTCTGATTGTTGTACCAACATTTGTTCAAATAGTCCACATGGCATGCAGTGCAACTTACCCGGCTAACAGCGTGCCATGTAGTAATTACCTACGCAACAGCTTCTACAAAATAAATTCTTTAGCGTGGTTTCAATTCGTATATTATATTGTATTTTAATTTCGTATCCATTTTGCTATACATAAAGTTTCTAAGATTATAATTCGGTTATGCAATAAGTTTATGCTGAATAAATAGTTATATTAAACGTAAAAATAATTACTTTATTGTAAACTTCATTCCTATATTTTTGTAAAAGAAGTCATTTGCATTTCGATGTAATTCTGACAAAACTAATTCAATTAGCAATTAATTAGTTTAATGTATTAATTGCAAATAACCGATTCAAATAATGCATTCATAAAATTGCCACCCAGGGAAGATGAATTACGGACACATGTATCGTCAGAGTTTAATACAAATTTTATGTTTTATTAATATTGAAGTATCTCCAGCAGTTTACAGTGACCTTTATACCATAGTAATCATACGAAAGTTATTATAGAATGAAAATCCAGCAAATCAAACTAGAGTTTGGATCAATTCGCTTTTTATATTAAATATTTCAATTGAATTTGATTCAAACCAGTAAAATTACATTGTTTTTCATACCATTCAATTTGATATTTCTTAAATTGATTTCTCAGTCGTTTTTATTCAAACCCGACATTCTCAATTGTCAATGTAACGCAAACGTTAAAGTAAATAAATTATGTAACGATTGATTTAATATTGATTAGTAATTTCTGAATTTCAGTTAAAACAATTCTTGTAAGTGTCGTAACCAAAGTGTTGTCGTGTAAGCTCTTATTTTCAAAAGTCTGTTTTCAATATGATGGCTGCAATCAAAAACAGTAAAATGGTGTTTATAAAATCTGGCCAGTAATTTTGAATTCTTGGGAAAATATTTAACGAAATAACTTATCCATTAATTTGTATATAGTGCAATAATAAAATACGAATATAATTGATTAATTGTGTATTAAATAATGATTGTATTGAAATAAAATGTTCTGAATGTACTGATTTGAATTTGCAAAAACTAAATTGAATCGCTCCGAATCCTATTTCAAGCGTTTTACTACTGTTTAGCCATGCAAGTAATACATTGCTGGGCTGGGACATGTGCAATTCATCGCTTTTGCGGTTTTCTTCACATTAATTAACTTTGAAGCCTGAAGGTTTTTTGTGTAATTGGCATAACCTAAACTAAAGGACGTATCTTCGAATAAACTATTTTTATGGGATTGAACAAAGGAGATTGAAATTAGTGTGAAATTATTCAATAATCTTCCGCCGCCAGCAATAGTCAACAGCAAACTTCTCACTCGAAAGAAACTTATAAAAATCTTTCATTTCAAATTTCCAAATGAACTCCAGGTTTACTACTGATTCGTACAATTCAAATACCAATAATAATAAAATTTATATTATTTATTATTATTATAAATTACTAATGGAAATTATTAGTAATTTGAAGTGTTTTATATTTTATCGGGAATTATATAATAAACTTATATAAATGTAAGGTTCTAATTCTAATAGTCAGTAACATTATGCTTTTCTGAACAGATTTTTCATGTTTATTGGGTTTCTGGCGCTGCTTGCAGCAAAACTGGATGCTCTGCCTGCTGTACAAATGTTTTATAATTTCTAAATTGATTAAAGTGTTATTGATTGAAGTAATTATATACAAGATTTTAATTCTAATTTGGCTGTTTTTACTATTATTACAGTGTCAAGGTTCATCCTGCTCGCCAGATGTCTGCTCAAGTAAATACTGTATGTGTGCTGTTGATGTTAACAATAACAACATGTGCACGGTAAAAACAATTAGCTGCAAATATTTCAAGCGATTTTACATACTCCACAAAGTTTAAATAATTGTCTCAATTAAAATAACGGTTATAAAATGTAAAATTACGTTTGTACCCCCCGATAAAACGAAAATGATTTAATTTATCCAATATTATTTATTTGTAAAAACTATACACATTTTTTCAGCAATGTACTCTCAATAACACAATTTGTCAGGACACTGTCGGATCAACACCGTGTTGCAATGGACTAGTATGCGTCGGCTCTCCTAGTGGGCAGAAGAAGTGTGGTGCCCAGCCAATCGCTATCGAGTAATTTATAATTCCCCTGTACGCAATCATTTACGGAAAATATTTTGTAAAACAATAAATTCATGAAATTTTGTTTAACCCTATTTTCCTGCTTCTTAAGTACGGCAAGATTGGTGTGTTAGTACTTATATTTGCAGCGATTTTATTTCCGTGTTTTCATAAAATATTATTAATACTGTAAAATTTACTATTCCAAAATAAAACTGATAAATGATTGTGTGAACTTTTTCAATTATTCAAAAATCCTATAGTATAAATAAACTGAACTCAAGAAAAAGGAGTACAGAAACAATCATCAGGGAAACGAAAAAGAAAGATTTACAAAAATAGGATTTTTCATAAATATTCGTATTTTCTGGAATAATTGTCAGTTATCATCATTTGAATATTATACGATATTGAACATCACTTTATTTCAGTAATATTATAGCAACACTTCCTTGAAATAATAAATCAGAGAATTATTCAGGAATTTGTAGAAGCACTAGAGAGCGGGCTGCGGATAAAGTCCGACATGCTGAATTGGGCCACTACAACCACAAAAGTGAGAATTGGGCCAACGATCTGTATAAGAATCCATTTTTTACACATAAAATCAACATATCTGGGTTTTAAATTAATTATTTTTTTTAATATAATAAACAAAGGAGGTGGAAATAAATCATTTTGTCCCGTTGCAGCAGCAAAAGTATTTACTTAACTTACCGAACTCAAGAACTTTCTGTTTAGATCAAAGAAATTACATCCTGTCAATATAATCCTGGCATTCATGACTAGAAATTGCAAATGTTGAATGCTTTTCCGGGTGGTTTTGTCGGGTATTGTGCTGAGATCCATGGAGAGTACTGTACGGCGAAATGCATCTGCCTGCAAAATACATGATTTGGATTAAATATTCTATCAATTTATACTTATAATTTAATATATATGCTTACAGCATCCTCTAACTTTTGGCCGCGTTCCGAAAATAGCACAAGAATCATAGCCCCTACGGCAGTATCTAGGATCATCGGGCTGGATTTCATGAATATGTCATAACTCAATGTAGAATCATATCGGATTTTGGCCATGGTGACTGAATTGTAATAAATTGCTAAAATTAATTCCACAATCTTGATCGTCGTAATGACGAAAAGTATCACAGTTGTGCAATTTCTAATGCGGGCCAGCATTTCCATTAGAAAAACGAATTTTCGGGTTGCTACTTTGACGTAATTAACATTGTCCCACAAGCTCATCCGATCGTTGACATTGTCCTTTAAATTCGTAATATCATTCATTATATCGAAATTCATGGTGTCGGACATGTCGTTCGTTTTTAGCTTGTTGTGCATTTTGACTGTATCTTTTACCGCATCGGAAACTTCGACACCATTTTCAGATACTTGGACAATATTTGTTACCGAACTGGACACTTCGACAATATTTTTTCCCTTATTAGGCACTTTGCCGATATTTGTTCGACTGAACGAAATCATCATATTCATACCAAATTGTGCCCGAAAAAAATCATTTAGTTCGTCTAAACGATTTACCAATGCTGTCACCATGATTCCAAAAATTACAAAAACAAAAAAGTAGTCCGTCTTTAATACGATATATGGTAGAATCAGAGTACAGAAAACTGCCATGTTTGTGTGTTCTCCGAAGACTTTCATGACAGCACAGAGTTCATGTGAGGATGAGGAATTGTACCACATGGATTGAACGACATCTATCGTGGCTTTTATCTCCGTCGCCATGGTAGCAATATGGATCGCCAAATAACACAGGAAAGCTTTCGACAAAATCGTAGTCATGTTTCTGATTCCAAAAGCTCGGTCATATTCTTCGACGTATTCCAAAAACTCCAAGAACGCCTTGGATTTCCATACCCCCAGGAAAACCACTATACTGACACTCCAGAAATTCAGGAAAATATATATTCGAAAACTAAGGGTGGAAGTAGATGAGGGCATGAAGTCCGGAAAGGACTCGCTCAGGTCGAACATACATTGGGAAGGTAAAATCAGAAAAATAATGAAGATAGATATTAAGTAAATTATCGAAAATACTTTAACTTTTGCATCACTAATAATAATACTTTTAGGCAACACTCGCTTGACAATAGCTGGAATGGGGAATACTCCTAGGAGGAAGCCGACGAAAAAAAAAATATTTAGATTTCGGTAATAATAATTGTTGGGCATTTTATTTAATTTTTTATAGTATTTTACTATTATTTATTTAGTATTTAATTTTGAAAATATCTTCTATGTACTACTTCCAGACTGTATAATATAATGTTACTCCTGAGACTCGTCACGGAAAGCTGAATAAGAAGTCTAAAGAAGCTTTTTACGCTTAATGCGGATAATTAATAACATAAGTGCACTTCTGGCTAATTAGGAAATATTGATCGAAACTTCCGATGTGAGGTCCGAAAATTTGCTAATGCAACTTATTACATTAAAAGGGCAAACAAATATCTTGTCTTTGTTCAAAATACAAATATCTTGTCTCTGTCTTTGTTCAATAAACAATAAACATACCAGATTAGTTATTAACATGCGATTTTGCGTTGTCCTTCATAAATTCTGGAGGAAGAAAGGACCCAGATGAAGCTCTCGTTTTCATTATGTCTACGCTCATAAATGACATTGGGATATCTGGATATATTTTTTATGATCACTAGTTAGTAGAATCAATTAGGGATAATAAAAACAAAAATAATATAATGGAAAAGCCAATAACACACTCACCATTGTAGGGTAAAGCCAAAAAGCGAACATATTGGTGGGGGGAATAAATATTCAACGTGAAAATAAATTATATTAATATGTATACTAAACAGAATATGCTTTACAAATATAAATGTACACAAAAAGGGTTAAATATAAGTACAATTATACAGCAAACGTAATAATTTGTATTTGGATAGCTTAACTACATACTCAAAATTCTGTATTTCAATTACAAATTCTAATTTAATCATTCTTGTCTGGCAAACTGAACTATACGCACATGAAATAGTCTTTGCATTACGTCATCAAATCAATATAAATAAACATTTAGAGAGTAATAATAATGACAGGGTATATGTATACGTATTACGTGTTCCGTCGTGGTTTGGCCACCGGCCCAAAAATAAAATAATAATACCGTATTAACAATAGCATTGAACTATTTAAGGAACATAAACTTTAAAACAATCGATGGCTTATTTAAATATTCATTTAGTAGCAATAAGCTTTTAAAGTGCCAGTCCCAATGCTTCGACAACAACTTTGTCCGTATTTTTGGTTTTCTGTGCTCTCACTCTGTATTATTTATATGTAGTTGTTATAATATTATTTTGTATAAAGCATTGTTGGGTCATTAAGTGTTGTGTTGTGGATGTAATTATTTGTTCATAATTATTATTTGATGATAGGGTGATTTATTTTTCTATTATTTTCTATTATTTTAATTTTTTTGAGCCATTTCATCAACTGAGTTCAAACTTGATTCCGCGAAATTTAAAATTTAAATAATTTTATTGATGTAATTCTCTGAATGCATTATCAGTGGCATCAGTGGTTAAAATTAGTATTTAAAAAATAAACCTAGCTTTATTAATCGGTACATATTGGAAATATCGTGGTAAAATAATGAGAATTGAAACTAATTTGAATGAACAGCAGCAAAGGAAAACACACAAGTGCATTTGTGGTGTATTACTTTTATTATCTTTTTAATATTGCCTTCGAGATAAGATTACAAATATTGTTTGGAAAAGTAAACACACATAGAGAAGGGTGACCTGACCACAGAACCTATGCCTTATTCACACTTACAATCAGAACTCATGAGTGATATTTTATTTGTGTTAGAATTTAGGTGGATATTAAAGCTCGAAATTCAAATATATTAATTTTAGTTCGGAAGGTGAATATGTAGTTTTAACATTATTAATTTAAACAAAATAGTTTCTTTCTGTAATTTAGTACAACACTTTATAGTGAATATACCAAAAAAATCCTAAAATATTAAAAATGTCTTCGAAAAAGAAAATCAATGTCATTGGGAAAGATCCTCCTAAAGGAATAATTCCAACAACGGAATTAATTGTGCTTCACCGTCCGGCCCACGCAATCTCCCAATGGTGGCAGACATTGCAAATCCTCAGTTTTTCAATTTGCGCAATTAGCGGGATTGCGCAGTGCATTTCCATGGGCAGGATTAGTAGCGCTTTTGGAAATCAGTGTATTTTAAATGCCCAACTTAACGTAGACAGACTACCCGCCATTTCCAATAAAGTCCGGCTGAGGCATGTTGAAGTGGCTAATTGGGGAAATGACAGCGATTGTAGTTTCTGTCAATATTTCCCCATGGCGGGGGCATGCGCTGCCATGATTATCGGCGTCCTATTTTTGGAATTTGGCAGCACGGATGCGTTATTGAGGGCTAAAAAGAGGTACTTCCCAACCATTTAATGGTTTATGATTGTAAAGTTTTTTTGGAACAGAATTAAACAAGAATTAATTATAAACGAATTTTAAAAATGTCTAAATTATAAAATACTTACAATTTTAAAGACAATTATTTTTGTATTTTTAAATACTTTTAAAAAAATATTTTTAAATGAATCCTTGTTTTTCAGCTTGCGCGATAATACATGGAAGATGGTCGTCCCTGGGATAATCGTTTCATTTGTGTTTTTTATCGGATCTTGCGTCAACATTGGCATCACTATTGGAGGACTTGCAGAATTTTGTGATCACATTCTGAGGAATCCGAGAGATTTAAATATTACCAGGTTATTTAATAATTTAAGCGAGTAAATTTTATTAGATTTATGAACGCTATTTTTATAATTAATTTTTGTATTTAATTTTATAATTCTGTATTATTTTTAAATTTAAAATAAATTATTATAAAATTAAAATTTATTTATATTAATATTTATTGTTGTTTTTGTAGCTGCGTCGAAGTATTTCGGCTCCCCTGGGAAACAGAGCGCCTGACATCAAATGTTCCGGACGTTGATGTCTACGCTAATTACTTGATAGCCGAAGTAAGTACATTAAAAATAATTTAAAAATCCAAAGAAAAAATAATTTACAGAAAAACATGATCAAGATTAAAGATAAACATACAAAAATGAATAAGATGGAGAATTGTAGCAAATATTATAAATTATTCTACATAAATTACACACAGATTGGAGCATCACTCCATTTCGTCGGGTGGTTCTTCGCCCTATTCATCCTAATTATTCGATGCGGCACGTCCGTGGATTTCGTGACGGTGAAAAAGCTCAAATACCGGTCATCAGTTGATTCAACCGAAACATTTCCAGTCGTTTTTGACGACGAGGACGATAGCGATGATGAAGCAGAAGATGATGAAGAACCCCTTTACACACCAGCGGATGATTTAGCTTTGAGCTTCAAGCCTAAGAAAAAAACTGTGTGGTTCGACGACAGTTCGGCGTCTATATAATATATTAAATAATTATTTAATTATTATATAATTATTTATATAAACATTTAAAATGTATAGTCAGAGTGGCAGAGTTGCAATTTTACCAAAGAAGCATTTTTATGTATTTACTCATCTTCATCTATTTTTATCTACAATCTGTTCAAGATATCTACATATTATATAGAAAATATTTTCTCAAAGAAATAAAATTACTTGCAGATTTTTTTATTTCTATAATTTACATCCAGAGAAGACGACAATAGAAACCAACTTATTATGACTTTATCCGACAATGATTTTCTGCATGGAGTCGTACGTAGCAAAAGCAATTAATAAATAAATAGAGATGCGCCAAAGGTTAGGAAATGTAGACTTTAGCAAAATAAAGTAATAAGGGAAACAATAATAAGTGCATGTAAAGGGAAACATGTGCAGGTAAAAAATAAATAAAAATATGCAAAAAATAGTATAAGAATCAACAACACGCCAACGTGTTGATTCACTGTGACGAAATGATAGAAATAAACATACTAATTAATACTCCATATCGACAATTTCTCTCTCCAATGTCAATGTTAAGTATATGGAGGCATAAGAATAATAATAAGTTAACTATGTCTCTGTGTCTATATGTGAGATCTGAATCGGTCAACCGACAGACAAAGTAAGAAAATAGTTTACGTTCCTCAACAATATTCTGTTTAAGTAGGTAAGTAAATATAGTAATTTTTGCCTTTTTTAGTTTTTTAAACTAAGACCTTACGTCACTAAAGGAACTTTACGCACTCCAGTTTCTGCATACATTTTACATATTCACACCTTGAAGAGGATCATTAAAATTATTACAAGCAGCTGAAAATACTTTATACATACATGTATAGTATTTTTTAATGTTTTGTTATTATTATTATGATTATCCGGACCTGTCGTTTTTTGCTCCAAAGTTTCAGAGTGAATCACCTACACATACACGTTTTATATGTGCAAACAACTAGCCAACACTCATCATGTCATCATTTGGGGATTATTATCATAATAAAACTTCGCTTCTTTCTTACGACTAATAAATGTAACTTCGTAACAACAAAAGGAGATGAAATCCCGAAGGAAATTGAAGCGCTAAAACTATAGTTAAAACATGATGGAACATCCGGGGTTAAACATGTTGTTGCATCACTTAAGTGCGCACATGCGATGATCCTAGGGTATTAGAATTGCCATCATCACTTGAAGTCACGCCAAGATTTACTTCAGGAAAATATGCCGAATGTAAAAAAAAATTAAATATAAATACGCATAATATAAATACTTCTAACGTCAGTTCCAGAGACACAACAGTAGGAGGAAGATAAAAGGGACTGAATTATTTTTCGACAAATTTTGCTTATAAATTCAACAAGTGTAATAATTTTATATTAATTAATTAACGATTATTTAATTATTAACAAATGTGAGAAATAAGTTTCCAATGATCGAGTTCCATCATGCGGAAATTCGCTAAGATTTGAAAATCTCCCTTAACTGAACCAACAAATAAAAAAAATTATTATAAAATAAGAAATCAAACAAATATACTCAACATAGTTTCCTCGAACATTAACATTAAAATCATGATCACAGTAGTGCTTGCAATTTTGATCGTGTGCCTGTACTGGTTCTTCAATGGGATCAAGCTCAATCCGAAAAAGTTACCACCCGGCCCAATCGGCCTGCCAATCGTCGGCTATCTCCCGTTCCTAGGCGAAATGCCGGCAGTAAAGATCGCCAAACTAGGCAAGATATACGGGGATGTCCTGAGCATGCGACTCGGCCGTCAACTCGTCCTGTTCGTGAATGACGTGGAGACGATGAGAGAGATGGGGAAAATGGATAATTTCCTTGGTCGAAATCAGTTGGAGATCATCAAAAAGCATCGAGAAAAGTGCGGACTCATATTTTTGGAACAGGAAGGTTGGACGGAATGGCGCCGCTTCACCGTCAAAACTCTCCGGGATATTGGCTTCAGTCAGTTGACACTCGAAAAGTCGATAGTTGCGGAAGTGGAAGAATTCCGATCCTTCCTGGGGAAGAATATCAACAAGCCCATAGTTCTGGACGAAGCGATTGAGATCTCGGTCTTAAATTCCTTGTGGATCATCCTTGCCGGAGAAAAATACGACCTGGAAGATGAGGAAAAGAAGGAAATATTTCATATCATTACGGAAGGGATCGGTGATCAGAATATTATCGGGATCATGTGTTTCCTCCCTTGGTTATCGAAGCTTTTACCCGACTACACGGGATGGTCCAAAGCTTTGAAATGTTTGGGGAAACCCGTGGATTTTTCCCACAGAGTGATCACACAGCATCAAGAAAAATATTCTCTGGGGTTTGAATCCGATTTTGTTGATTTGGCTCTAACCAAAATCTATTCCACGACCGATCCTCAATCAGCATTTTACAAGGAAGTTGGATTGAAAAATCTGCTGTACACCTTGATGGATTTATTTTTCACTGGGTCCGACACCGTCAGCAAGGTTCTCGGCTGGGCTTGTATCATGATGTCTGTGTACCCTGAAATTCAAAAGAAAATCCAAAAGGAAATCGATTCAATTGTCGGTCGGCACAATTTACCCTGCGTGGCTGATCGTCCAAAAATGGTTTACACTGAAGCCGTGATGATGGAAATATTCCGATTTTGTCCCATGAGCCCTCTCGGAATAATGCATACTGCACTTGAAGAAGCTGAATTCCGATGCTTCACCATCCCAAAAAGGACCGTGATCCTCTGGAATCATCATCATGCTCATCATGATCCGCTGTATTGGGGTGACCCGGAAGTATTTCGACCGGAAAGATTCATCAATCCGAATGGAACTCTACGAAAAGATGATCACGTGATACCATTTTTTGTGGGCAAGCGAAGTTGCCCGGGAGAGTCACTGGCGATGAATCAATATTTCCTCTTCCTGACGGGCATCCTCCAGAAATTTAACGTGGAGCTGGCTGATAAAGACGAAGTCATTGATTATCGACCGAGATCGGCCTTCATTTGCAAACCTCCACGAACTAAAATTCTAGTAACACAAAGGCATGATTTGTGATGTGATTATAGGTACCTGATAATTTTTCAAAGAACATTATTATTTGAATGTTGTTATTATTAATAATCTTATTAATTATTAATGCTCAACATATTCAAGTGTGATCCTAATTTCTTAAGACTAAATATTTTTAGTTTGTAATGTTTTTATCATTCATAAAATAAATATTCGATAGTTCGATAATAATTTTTGCTTACAATTTTAAAGTATTTTAAAAGGTAAATATATAATAATATTTGTTACTTACCTCTGTCACTGCATATATGGGAAATGAACTAAAAAAGTATCTTTAATAGTGCTTTGATGCTTTGTATTTTTAATCCACGCTCTCTTGAACTCACTCATCAGATAACGATGTTTCCTTGATTACCTTATACAAACCAAATCCTTCAAATGTGAGTTATTACATAATAATAATAAGCTTTGGAGTGTCTGTCATTTTGATTTTTTTTACTCTTGGAACCAACGATGCATACTACAAAAATAAAAAATAGCACTCAAAATACTAAACTATGCATATACTAGTATACTATGCAATATACCTACAATAAAATGTATCATCCAGGACCAGGGACTCTCAAGACTTTCAACAGTATATAGGTAATAAGAATATTCATGATCTCGTTAACCCCTCACAATAAGAAGTTCAGTGCAAACTTTAACCTTGGGGAAATTTTGCAAGTTCATAATGAAACGTACCGTAGATGGAGATGCAAAGTGGGCTATCTCCAAGTGAAGATAAGTGCAAGATAAAATATCCACCATCAATTCAGTGCAAGATGAGATTCCTATCCACCATTAATGCCGGGCAAGATGAGACATCCACTATCAATTCAGAATTCAGTGCAAGATGAGATATCTACCATCAATTTGGGGCAACGTGGGATATCCCATTTAAATAGCATTGTAAACGGACAGCTTATATTTAAAATTTCAACTGCTAGGCAATTGTAAACGAGTAATGGAGCAAGATCTTGTCCTTAAAATGATGGTGGATGCTCCACCTTGCAACTAGACGCGCGTGTAGATAGTTGTTTTTGCATCTCCACCAACGATATGCATGTTCCCAAATCTCCATGGCAATTATCTAGCTTACCCAGCAATAAAATTTGCTTAGGTCCACCGTGATGTCAATAATTTCAGGACAGCAGGGACCCTCCCGAGAAAATTAGTGCAATTATTCCAATTTGGATGCCTAAAAATAAAAAAATATATTTGACAAAAAATACATTTGCATGTCAAGAGCTACAAATTAACTCAACATCATCTTTGTCATTTCAAAAGTATTTCTAATAATTAGTTTTCATGTCCATTTGAAATTCGTAGCTTCTTAAATTGTGTCTCTGTGTACATTCAAAATCTTTCTGTTGCACAGTTCTAAAAGGAAATGACAAAAATAATAGAATATGTATAATAACGACCAACAAAAGTTATAATGTTTTAGAGTGCTTCGTAATTGATTTTATTCGTAATCCACCGTCCAGACGATTTGCGTAGTATTTGTAATTGAAATCGAGGCTTATTTTTATTAATACTCAGCAGTATCCGGAATAAATCAATGAAATAATGCTGATCAGCTGGCGTTGATGGAATCAGTAAATAATATATAGGTAAATGACTACAATTCACAATAGACAGAGATAAAAATTGCACAAATAAGTGATAACGAAATGCACAAACAGGCAGTGGATCTTCCCATGCAAATAACCAGGTTAATAGCTTCTGTAGTCGTCGCCTCTAAATCTACGCCGAAAACAATTCGCATACAAAAATGAACGTTTAGTAATGTTTATGTTTACACTGATAAAAACTCATTTTCCTACAAATAAGCATCATGAAATGATTTCCTTGTCATTTCCTATATTTGGAATTAATAATCCACTTCCCACTCGTGATTTCATCAAGAAAAAGCGTTAATGACGGTTTGGTTCCAATACAGTTGCTGCCATTATTTTCATACAATATTTATTACAGCATTGCAATACAGTCAACAACAATTAAAACTGTTACATAACACTACAAATTAAGCTCGAGGATAAGTGCACACATACTAATGTTAATAATTTAGTATTATCAATTAGCACAAAGTAACCATGACAACTCAGACGCGAATTTGGCTATGGGACACCCTCGGGTGGATTAAAGCTTTCGCGGGGGTTCAAATCGTAAGTTTACAATTAACTCGATCACCAAATCCAACGACAATCTATTTAAAATAACTTTTATTCGTGTACGATTATCGCTTCTTTATTCTTTTAATTTTACATTGTTTTTTCTATTCTCATATTCTATAGGTAGGTAACACAATCTTCATCATTCTCTTGATGATTGCAGTCTCTTTCATAGTCAAGAGTGATTCACATTGTGCAATCGTAGCTATTGGCGGGGAAGCAGGTGTGCAATTAAAAATACTTATTAAATTAAAATTGAGTTTCAATTATTTAAAATTAAAATATTAATTCAAATAATGGCACACATGTTGTGTGTGCAGAAATCATGTTCTACCAAACTAAACTAACAAGTTGACCTAAATTGCAATCATTTTGTTTATAGTAACCGCCATGTTCATCATGCTAATATTCCTCATTTTCTTAAGCATGGTTGGTATAGGTATGGCAATTTTACTGCTACGCGGTTCCCATGAGATTCTGGTAAGTATTTTATAATTTGTCTGCTTGCCCCCTAAACGTTTAACATACGGAAACATTTAAAACGAAAACTAAAAATAATTAACAGCATGATGCTGATAAACATTCAGTAAATAAATGGATGTGCAGTTACATATGTTATGAATCACCAGGCCATTAAAATTAATACATGGAAATCCCAAAACTAACACAGTCAAAATAAAGTGTCACCTAACCTGACGTATTTCCTTTACGTGGAGTAACTATATTAGCGTGACGGGGCACGATAAGAAATTACGTCAGGTTATGTGACTAGACAATTACTGGTGAAAAACGACGTAGTGGTGATTCAGTTATTTACTGGAGGTTTAAATATAATTATCCCCAATAAAAATGGTACTACACATATTATCTTTGGATACTTTCTTTACCATAGGAAAACGACAGCTACCTCAAAGCCTGGATAGTTTACACAGCGATTACTCTTATAGTAGTTTTGGCTTGCGCGGTCATGGTGGGATTTCTGGGAATCACGATGTTACGCTCCTAATAAGCATACGTACAAGGATGACTATAAGAAATGTATTTAAAAGAATTTTGAACTATAGAACAAGTTTCGTTTTACTACTCATTATCAACCATACCTCTGTTTTACATGAATCATCTGTACATCCATGGAAAGTTTTTTTTTAAATTCCAATGAATCTATAAATAAATGAAGAAAGTTGTTTTACCCTATACACATTGTGCACTTCATTTGTTGGAAAAACCCTGTAGGAAAGACAAAAATAACTACGTGATAAAACAATTTATTATTAATAATACTATTGTTGGTAACACTGGCACAGTCAAGCGAGAAATTTGTACGGAAGCATCAGTCTCCTGAAATCAGATATACTTACTACTTACATAAAATATTGATTATGGCCACGACAGGTATACCAATTTTTGGTGCACTTTTGATTTTATTACTAACTACGTTACTCCCATTTTGTTGGAACTGTCCACCATCATTGCATGTCCCGACGGTGGGCGATGTCTATAACAAACCGCCATCCCAATCGTTTATGACAACGGTAAGTAAAACGTTTTGTTCTAAAAATGTTAAATCAAAGTTTCTATACACATTGACTTTTGTTTTAAATTAGTTCTGTAAATTCTTATATAGGAAATTATAAATTTTTGAACTTTTTAAATAATATATTTTTTTGTAATAAATATGACAGCCTGATCTCATAAAACACTATAACTACCCGGTGGAATCCTACGAAGTGACCACTGAAGACGGCTACATCCTTAATATATTCAGAATTCCCTATTCCAATAATATAACTTCGGACCATAAGAATGTCAACAGGGAACCAGTGCTTGTTCAGCACGGATTAGTTTGCTCATCTGATGACTGGTTTTTCGTTAAACCTGAAAGCAGTCTACGTAAGTAAATTCAATAATAAATACTATTTATCTTTTGTATTTTATTATATATTAAAAAACCTTTATTAAATTGTCGCTTAAAATGTAAATGTGATGAAAAACATTATAAGCACCTGTTTGCAAAATTTTTAGCACGTTTGTAGTTTAAACGACAGTACAAACGGTACGATCTGGAAAGAAACACTTATTAGCAAACTTTGGAAATTTGAAGATGTTTTTGCAATTTTTTAAATAGCGTTAATGTTGGCCGATCTTGGATTCGACGTCTGGCTTGGAAATTGTAGAGGAAATTTGTATTCCCAGAAACATGTTTCTTTAGACGTAGACGACCTTGAGTTTTGGGATTTCAGGTATTATATATTTGAAATAATTAGTGCATTAATTACGTATTCATATTCATTAAATTCTAGTATTATTAATAATTTATTTCAATTTATTTAAAGCCTTTATCTCTCAACAAATGGCAAATAGCTTCAAAATACTAGCATCTTTATATAAAAGTATTAACTGATCAAAATATTTTCAGTTTATTTTCGTTTGAATGACTATTTTTGTTTAAATTATTTACAGTTTCCATGAAATGGGGCTTTACGACATGCCGGCTGTAATAAACTTTGTATTGGAAAAAACCGGGAAAAAAGAACTCAGTTACGTTGGACACTCCATGGGGACCACCATGTTTTACATTGCCATGGATAAACACAGAAATTTGCAAACCAAAATTCGGAAAATGATTTCTCTCTCCCCCGTGTCTTATCTCTCACATGTGAAAACTCCCATGGGTGTTCTCGCTTATGTGCCGGATATTGTTTTTATGGTAATGAATTTGTTAATCAATAATAATTAAATGTAATTAAAAATATTCATCATAAATCACATAATTACTCATTTTTTAAAGGTTTACGTGTTATACATAATTAATAATATAATTGCACCGCAAGCTCCCTTTGCAACTGTCGTAATTGTTTTCAACATTTTTGTTTTATTTTCTGTTTTTTTAGGCTTGGCATGAATTAGTGGCCCGCGGTCGAATTTTCAGCGAATCACTCACCGACTTCCTTAAAAAATACGGACCGTTTGTGTGTTCTGGAGACGTTCCAGCCTGCTTCTGTGAAAATATTATATTCTTCATGACTGGATATGATTATTCTCAGTGTACCCCTGTGAGTTTGATGTTAATTATTTATTCATTATTAGGTCCATGATTATTATTTGGCTCTAATTTTTTTTATTTAAACATATTTGTACAGGAAACCGCAAGCATGATCGTCGGTCACACTCCAAATGACTGTTCATCCAAGTCTTTAAACCACTACTTGCAATGGGTGACCAGCGATAAATTCCGAGCATATGATTACGGAATAATCAAGAATTTAATAAAGTATGGGCAGGACCAGCCGCCCTTATATAGCTTGGAATCCAATCATGTGGAGACAATGGTCATGTATTCGGAAAATGATTGGCTCGTCCAACCACCGGTAATTTCTTTGAACTGAATTATTAAATTCATAATTATTTTTTAAACCAACTATTATCAGACATGATCTTCCATTTGTCCAGTACATAAAGGATCTATAATTAGTATGGAATCTTATTGTCTGATAATCCCGTAATTTTTTATGATTTTAGGTTTTGAATAATATTTTTTAGTTTAATTTATAATTTACCATGACGATACTTAGTATGATCGTTAGACGATCGTTAACTTCTGAAAATAATCTAAAGTATATTTTGTGTTTTCAGGATGCTGAACGAGCCGTCAGAGAACTTGGAAATGTGACTTCCTCCATGAAAGTCGTTATGCCAGAATTCACTCACTTAGATTTTATGTACGCAAGCGATGTTAAATCACAGGTTAATGATTATTGTGTAGACTTTATGTTGGCTGGACTTAAGAGTTAAAATGTTGCTGAACTTCAGTTGTTATAGACTTGATTTGTTAAGCGTTGACCATAAAAAATTCTTTAAATTTTATTTTGACATTTAATTACAATTTTATTTTTTATTACATACAATTTATTGTGTTATTTATTAATTTGTTTTGTCATTGTAATAAAATTTATTTTATTAAAATTTCACATTACTACAACTATTTTTAATAACTGTCAAAATGACATGCAGTCACCTTCCCAGAAGTGAAGAAGTGATTCATCGTGAATCCAAAATGCCTTTCTAAGCTTAAAATAGACCATGTGTGTAAAAGTACTGCCTTCCTGGAACTGTTTTTATTTTAGAATTGTTATCGGCCATACAGTTCCGTTACTGTTTAACCTTTTAATTCAGTTTTCAGCTGTGATAGGAAAGTTGAATGTGCGGAAACGTGAAATAATTTAGAGATTCGTGATTTAAACATCAAACAGAAGTTGAGGCATCGTCAGTTTAAATAACCATTGAATATTTGCTGCGGAACTGAATAAATACATAATTATACCCAAAAAAACTACAAAAAATATTTTTCCGATGAATTTCTTAGCTCACATTATTATTTTAACATGTGTTGCTCCAACATTTCAAACTTCCATTACTACCAGTACCAAGCAGGGCAGACCTTCGCACCACAATGGACCACCACCCCAAGCATTTATGAATACGGTGAGAATTGGAAAAATAGTTTAAATAATTATCGTTTTAAAATCCGCTGCTCTAAAGACATTAATTAAATTAGTAGTTTCATTTATTAGTAAAAATCATTTTGTTGAAGTAATAAAAAGAAATTACTTAAATAAATTTTTAATTGTTATTTCAGCCGCAGCTAATAAGATATTACAACTACACTGTAGAAGATCACAAAGTCATTACCGAAGATGGGTATATTTTAACCTTGTTTCGCATCCCACCGGATAAAGCAAACGATGAAGATTTTCTTGAGGACGATCCTAGAAGTAGAAAAAGAAGAAGAATAAACAATGAGCCCGTGATCCTCCAACATGGACTGTTGTGCTCCTCGAACGATTGGTTTATTATACAACCAGAAGATACCTTGCGTATATAAAAATATAATAAATTATTATTCCTAATCATTTTGTTTTATTTAATGAAAATTGTTTACTGAATATAATTTTTTTAAATTTTTATGCATTTAATTTTAGTTTTTTTGAAATTTAATTTTAATTTTTTTAGGCTTAATTATTTTTTTAAAATTTAATTAAAAAAATATTAAATTGTTAAAAATAATGATCTTACTGTAATTTATGTCTATCTAATTAATTTTAGCATTCTTGCTGGCCGACGAAGGGTACGATGTTTGGTTGGGAAATTGTCGTGGAAACAATTATTCGCAAGGACATACTTCTGAGTCTGTCGACTCGGCTAAATACTGGGATTTCAGGTTGAATCAAAATCTAAACTATTCAACTATCCTACATAAAATCCAAAAATATTAAATTAGATTATTGATTAAATAGTGTAAATAATAATATAATGGATAATTGATAATATTTATTTTGGTTGATCAGTTTTCATGAAATGGGAGCGTATGATATTCCAGCTGTAATAAAATACATCCTGAACGAAACGGATAAAGAGCAGCTAAATTACATTGGACACTCCATGGGAACCACGATGTTCTTCATCGCAATGGATCAACATCCTGAATTGCAAGCGAAAATAAGAAGAATGGTTGCACTGTCGCCAGCCGTTTATCTGGCAAATGCGAGAACTCCGATGGCAATTATATCCTTAGCTCCTTCGGTTGCACTCACGGTCCTTATAATTTATTGAAAATAATGTTATTAAGAGCTTTAAATTATATAGTAATTATTATTAACTACTTTAATTTCTACACAAAATAATGTTTAATTGCTATTTAAATTATTAAATTGTATTTACCTATTGAAATTCACCAATGCTTTCCACTTTTTGCTTCAATGATTGACGAACAGTAGATTGATTTGTTAAATTCCATCCAGAGCTTCATGAACCTAATGAATGGTGGGCGTATTTTAAATGAGGACGTAAATGGTTGGCTTAACGCTAATGGACCGTTGCTCTGTTCCGGAACAATTCCTGCCGCAATGTGTGACAATCTTTTCTTTTTCATAACGGGTTACGACTATGATTCAACGACGCATGTAAGTGATTTTAAATGTGGGAATCTGT
Source organism: Lipothrix lubbocki (assembly GCA_034696945.1). Taxonomy (NCBI): domain Eukaryota; kingdom Metazoa; phylum Arthropoda; class Collembola; order Symphypleona; family Sminthuridae; genus Lipothrix; species Lipothrix lubbocki. The sequence goes on along the minus strand of JAQGAK010001480.1, from coordinate 10,086 downwards.
ATAATTTATTTTAATTTAAAAAAGAATTATTTTAGAATTTATTTTAAATTTAAAATTTTTTGAATTGGTTTAGAATTTCTTTTTTTTTTAATTTGTTTAGAATTTATTTGTACTTTTTTAAAAATAATTATAAATTAAATTTGTTTTGCTAGTTCATTACAGCAATGATTGCAGGACACACGCCTTCCGAAGGTTCAGGCAAAACACTGGCTCACTACTTGCAATGGATGCGGACTCCAGACTTCCGGCAATATGACTACGGAGAAATTATGAATTTTAAAGTTTATGGCGCAATTACGCCACCATTATATAATTTAACTAACAATCTGGTCAAGACGCTGGTCATGTATGGAAATAATGATTGGCTGGTAGTGCCCAAGGTTAATCACTAAATATTATAATTTTTTTCACCTTTGTTTTGATTAGACATTTGAAAAATAGCTGTGTTAGAATGGACAATTTACTAAATTTTAATAACATATTATTATTTTTTATTTTCTACTTTACAGGATGCGGAACATGTCATACAGGAACTGGGAAATGTCATATCAATGGAAGTAAAGGATGACAAATTTAACCACCTAGACTTCACATATGCAAAATGCGCTAAAGATTTAGTTTACGATCCTGCCATAGAATTTCTGGCTTCGTGAAGTTCTCAACTAAATTTCGACATTGAGCCATTGAGGTGCATAACAAAATCTGATAGTAGCTTAAAGCTAACAATTAGTATCTTTTATCATAAAACATAATAGCCGCAAAGCAAGAAAATTACATTTGCGCGGCGAAGCAAAGAAAATTGTTCATTAAATGAAAATGTATCTATACTATACTGCGAAGAATATGCACTATTAGCTTTTCGCTTTTCATATCTCTATAAAGAAATACGAACACAATATTATTTTAATTACCGTTTACTTTGAACGCTTACTTATGCAATGTTAGTTTGAATGGAATAAAATTTTTGATTTTTTTACAGTAATGAACATATCACTTCACTGTGACTTTATTAGTTTAGTACTGGATCGTGATTTTGCCCCATAGAAACGCTCGTAGTTACAATCTTTACTTACTATACATCTGAAAGATGACGAAAGCATCTGCATTATTAAAGTGGCGCTAAAATGCCACAAAACTTAAAGAAATAATTTTACATTTAATTACTAAATACGTACAAATATCAGTACGGTTAGATAACAACATATTGCTTATCCTTCAGTATTATAAAGGTGTTATATGGACATTCATACTTTTTTTAATATACAAGAAGAATCTGTTTACCTGCAGGTCGTATACGTCTGTCCACATATTAACACACGCTCAACGTCTATATAACATCATTGTTTACCTCTAATACATTGCAAAAGAAAACTTATTGTGCATGCACTTGCACTCCTATACGGATTGTTAATAGCACTGATGACTGTAATGAGTGAAGTCAGTCGTACAAGAAGCAAAAAATATATAAGCACAATGTAAGTATACATACTTCGTTAACATTCAAGTACTTCTATAAAAGCGAAGCGTACTTGACCCACAAAGGGGTAAATATCAGGGATCAAGGTCCTACAATTACTTTATGAAGGAAGAATTTAAAAAAATGCGTTAACTGCATGTAAAAATGCCAGCATGAGTTGGAATTTCGACTGTAGAAAGAAATTGTACACCGTCGAGTGTAGTAATTTACAAGTTTTTGCATGTTTGCACCTTCGTTCACAGTCATCAACTATAACAACGTTAGTTATAGATTTGAATTTGAATTTTTTTTCATAATGTTTTTCTTGTCCACAGTGCTCCCCAATTTTCCAAAATTAATCAGGAAATTCTGTTTTTGTAAAATTTCTATTGAATATTGAAGGCATAATAGAAAATATAAACGAAATCGCAGTAATTATTTTAAAGCTCACTCACAGCGTGAATAAATCATTTTGGTCTACTAAATCGTTCCTCGAAAAGCATTTTTGCTTAGGCACAACGGGGCACTATGAGAATATTTGTAATCCTCGCAATATTTAGTTCCTTCACAGAATCTCTTCAGATTTTTAATTCTTTGCCCAGTCTTTCTGGTTTAACCGTTACTAAACCTAGCCGGGAATGCCTAATGAAGACTGTAAGTAAAATTAGTTTCAAAATTTATCTTACTTTTTATTCTACTAAGCTTATTGCCATTCGAAATAATTGAGAATTGAGGGAAAATTATCAAGTTTTTCTGCTGATGGTTAAAGTAATGTGGAGTATTTGTTTCTATCAAAATATTTGTCTAACAACTAAAAGCCTGAACGGATCAAGCTTTACGGTTACCCCGTGGAAACTCATAAAATAATAACTGAAGACAAATACATCCTCACCAATTACAGGATCCCGTCGGGTAAAAATGGGGAGACAGGGAAGGAACCCGTGATTCTACTGCATGGAATTCTATCCTCGTCCAACGACTGGCTGGTCGTTTCTAATAATTCTTTGCGTAAGATTTTATTCGCATTTTCCATATATGTTTCACGATAGCCCAGCCCGGAATTGGTGATACTAATTTTGTATAATAAGTATTTATTAATTTCAGTAAATTATTAAGGGCGTGAATATATTTAAAAATAACAAATAAATAATAAATGTGTTTAATGCAATTAATTAAATGTATACATACAGATATTTGTAAATACATGAAATTACGTGTGTGTACATTTTTAATTTCCATTTTGATTAATTCTATTAACAGCGTTTTTACTGGCCGATCTGGGTTATGACGTTTGGCTGTACAATTGCAGGGGAAGTAGTTATTCACTGGAGCACCAAACACTTTACGCCAATCAAAAAGCGTTCTGGGATTTTAGGTAAAATATACTAGAACAATAATAAATAATAATATTAAATAATTTAAAACTATAATAATTATTGTTTTAAATTATTATTGTAAAAGTATTAGGTATAATGATGTAATTAAATTATTTAAATATTAATTTTAGCCATCATGAAATGGGAATCTATGATCTACCAGCTCTGATCAATTACGTCCTGGAAAACACTAACCGGACTCAAAAGCAAGTTAGCTTAATCGGGCATTCAATGGGTGGAGCACTTGTTTTCATTGCTTTGGACAAAGATCCACAGTTGCATTCAAAAATCCGCAAACTTGTAGCCCTATCTCCAGCTGTGTATTTATCGAACATGAGGACGCCAATTGTGTCCATTTTGGGTTGGATTCCCTCCCGCCTTTTACAGGTATTAGACAAAACTGATGCATAATTATTAATTTAATGTAATTATTATAGTCGATGAAAGTTAAACATGGATCAATTAAGGTTGTAAAAAATTTGTGGAATTTTATTTCGGATATAGGGAGCATTAGATACATTTAGCAGAGGCAGATTTCTACCTGGATTCCTGATCTCATTCATACACCTATTCCTACCGTATTTCTGTTCGACATCCTTCACTGCCAGGATTTGCGAATCTGTTTTGTTCCTGGTCGTCGGTTATAACCCTACACAGTATTCACCAGTAAGGCACTTCGAATTATCGATTCCTGAAGAGATTCACTAAATAATGCTTATTAGGCTTTTAGACAGCAGATCGACGTAAAAACAAAATAAAAATTACAGGAAACCCTCTGCAAAGTGGTTAGCCAAGTTCCTTCGGACACATCGGCAAAAACATTGGTCCATTACATGCAAGAAGTCTATCCTGCGTGGCAGAATAAAGTTTCTCATTTGGGTTGTGGAGATCCAAAGAACACTTACATTCAGCCAGAGTTCCAGCAATATGATTACGGGTGTGAAGGGAATTACCGTCGGTATAATTCTTCAACACCACCAAAATATAATCTTGCAAGTGTACAAGCGGACACGATGGTTATGTGGACGGAAAATGATTGGCTTGTTCATCAAGAAGTAAGTTTTTACATAGTTCAACAAAAATTTAAAACAATTCGCCTTAAAATCACCTGTCTGAAATTTAGTGCAATATTAAGACAATATGATAATAACAAATTAAACAGCATGATTTTTCATTTATTACTTTCCGTGCTTTGGCACAGTTTATTCATTTTTGTTGTAACTTATATTTTCACATTTTAAAATTTAGGATGTTAAAAGAACTGTCAGAGAGCTTGGGAACGTCAACCGTCAGTTCACGCGGGCAGTGAAGGACAAATTATACAATCACTTGGATTATTTCTATCACCCGACAGCAAAGGAGCAAGTTTATGATCATTGTATTAATTTCTTAACTACTTAAAAAAACAAGATCAATCATCATCATTCAATCATTTAAGGTTTTCCTGCGAATTGAATTTTGCCGTTAAAACTCTCAAGATTTTAAAGAATTAAACTATAATATTAGAAAAAAATAAGGCGAAACTTAAATTTTGGCGCCGAAAAGTGGAAAATTTGTAAAAATGTTAAATTTTGAGTTTACATAACGCATTTGATAAGTGTAACACTTATTGCCAATTAGTGTGTAATGTTCTTAGGTATATGTACTTCCATGGATTTGACCAAGACGCGCAAATAGCATGGCGGTATGTTTAAAATTTGTAGGAAAAAGTAAAAATCGCCATTTTTGAGCCCGGTACTCAAAAGTTGTGGCTAAAATGAAATTACGACCATGAAGATAACGGTAAGCTGTTTCAGAATTATTCCCCAAGACAGGCTCGGAAGTTACTGTTTTTTTGGAAAAAAACGTCATCAAACTTCGATTTTTCCCTCCAAAAACGGGTCAAAATTCTGAAAATTTGATCCAAAATGTGTTCGTGATTTAAAAAGCTTTTGATTGACGCATTGTTCTTCCTTCTACATCCACTATTACAGAATTTGAAAAAATCCATTATTTTTATAGAAGGTAGAAATAAGCTATGTGAACATACTTAATTTATAATAAAATGAGAATTTATTTTTGTATTGGTTATTCTTGATAGGCGCTTTCTGTTTGCGGGATAAGACAGACGATGAGCTCGTCAAGGTTATTCTTATTTCATCATGCCTAATTATAAAATCAAGTCATTTTAACTTATTTTTTTATTTTGGCTTGGTCACACAACTTCCACGCTGGCACCACTGTAAAATTAAAAACCACATAAAAATTTCATGTAAAATTCCAATAATATTTCAATCGTTCGTTGTTGGACCAATATTGTGAATTTGTTATCTTACAAAATAAATTTTAAGAATAAAAACAATTTTATAAAAATAAATATGAAAAATAAATATTTAAATTCAATACCATTTGTTTCCCACAAGTTGTTCCCTCCAAGGCCGGCTGAGTAGTGAAAGCCTTCTTGCCATCCGTGCATTTTAACGCGTAGCACATTCCCTATATATATATAATCATTAATTAATTGTTTAATTAATTATATAACGAATTGATTATTAATTTAAATAATAAATTTTAAGATTTAAACGATTATGAACAATACTTGAACTTACTTTAGACCCGGTTGTGCTCACTGGCTTGCTAAACTTTGCCCCAAATGACAATGCGCATTGTTGGGGGGCACTGTAAATTTCTCCGGGAAGTCGTTGCTTCCTGTACTGAATGGGCTTCTTCTCATTCTTTTTCTTCTTAAACGTTTTCTTTAAACATGTGGGATTCGAAGCACCTTTAACGGAGGATCGGCCTTTGAGAAAATCCCGGAGATTCTGCTGCGAGCACAGTGACCATAATATTTGACCCGATCCTTCCACGGCAGCCATGATATATTTGGACTTATCACACAATTTGTTATTTTCTTCACCATCATGATTCATCCCTAAACTGTGACCTAACTCATGTGTCATGGTGTACGTCCCTAGGAAATTGTAAGCTTCGACCAAGGAACAGCTGTAGGGATTATCGCAGACTGCTCCGGTCCAGGCCACGCCTGTCAATCGAAATTTAAAATATTAATTTATATAAGATAATATATTAAAAATACATTTGAATTTCAATTAAATAATTTCCCTGATTATGATTCACATTAAAATGATGAAATAATTAATAAATTATTATACCTATAACCCCCTTACTATTCCCATCTCGAAGGTCCATCCCAGTGAGCATCATGGCATGGTCCCATTCAATATTGTCCTTATTTTTTGACGCCGCAAATTTACAAAATGAAGATAAATAGTTGAGTTCCCGCCCCTTCGCAACATTTAGTTTCTGTGGGTTTTTCGTTAAAATTGACACATGATTTAGTCGAATTTCAAGCTTATTGTCCAAGCCGATTGATGAATCCTGGTACAGCAGCACCATCTGTAGAATTTTTAATTAATTTAATTTAAAAAATAAATACCAGAAGCAAAATCAATGAAAATTATTAACTCACATTATTAACAGACGCCAATATATAATTCAGCGTATTAGGGACGGTGTTCTTAGGAAACTTCTTTTTCATCCTCTGGAAGAATGCTGCATCCGAAAAAACTGCCAGTTCCAGAACTCGTGAATTCTCTTTCACCCACGTGCCTGAGACTGGTTGACTTTTCTGAACTCGAGCATCCACTTCCCTCGGACTTGTTGACGCCGCCCCGGGAAATGCTTGAATAGTTAGAGGGACTCGTTGGGGATGTTCTGCTTTGAGTAAAAAAAAGTTTCTATTTATTTAGTAATAACAACTGAATTTAATTTTTTCTATATAATAACTTACAACTGCTCCTACTTGATATTAAATATATAATTCATTTTGATGTCACTATGTATAACTTATTGAATTAACAACTATTCCATTAATCCATAATTATGTACAACTGTAGTAAAACAATTTGTTTTACCTCGGGTATAGCATTGCCGATTACTGGATAAACTACTCGTTTCTATCAAGAAATGCGTTTTAAGAGCATCTTCTTCATAATCCAAATTAGTTGATGGCAGTGATGGCTCAATTATGTACTGCGCTCCGTTTATAGACATTAGCCCCATCTGTTGTTAAAATGAGCAAATAAATTACAAAGATTTTTCAAATTTAAAGAGCAATAATAAACTAAAACCATATTCTTGTATACTAAAACCGCCAGTACAAAAACATTATTTCTAAAAAAAATTTAATCTCACAAATTCATCAGCATCATGTGATCCAAAGGATGTTAAAGCAACTCTGCCAACAGAATCATTACTTTGGGATGAAAAAACAGTTCCTGTATAAAATCGATCACTTAAATCCCTGCGCAAGGATCGTACCTTTCGTTTTGACCTGGGTTTCAAATCTGATATCATGTCATGATCATCGACACGAAGCCTGAAATAATTTTAAATATTAAATATTATGTTTCTTTCTTAGAAAAACATCACTAGAATGTTTTGGGTTACACATTTTTAGCATATATACAATATACATAATTTCAATAAGAATATTAAATTAAATAAACATCTTTACACAAAATCTGAGGATAGAAAATTATTTCTGGTGACTTTCACAGTGAGTTTCTCGTTTATTTCCGGACGAAATAGCTCAAAAACTACGACGGATTCGATATTCGCCTCTCTCCGCAGGCGATGAGTCTTGGAAATTATTTTAACGACAATTCGCTCGTACTCTGCGAGATTAAAAATTTTTATTGAAGTAGAAACAAATATTAATATACATTATTTGACCTTAAAACTCTCATTTTAAAAATGATTTTCATCTCCATTTGAAAAATTGTCGTGGAAATGTATTATTGTTATACCTGCTTTATCCTCACTCGCCTGCTCATTCGCTTTGACATGACTTTCGACTTTTCCGAGGAACCAATTCATAAAATTCAATTTATAGTGTTTTAAATTTGAAAGGTTGGAGTTAGCATTGCAATAGCAAGTAATAAGAATTAGCAAACTAAACAAACCAGCTATTAACATGAATGAAATGCACCCCCATTTCATTCTTTCAATTAAAACTCCCTACCCACACTAATTTCTTTATATTTTCATTTTTTTGAATTTATTACCTTTTAAATTTTAGTTTGGACAAACGTTGCCGTAAGCTAACTGTTCGGGGTTTACCAAATCATCGTTCGCCACATACTAAAGATTTAATTCAGTAAAATTATTATCAATGAAATTATTATGAGTGCGATGTAATGTAATGGTGAGTCGTTCCGTGAGCCGCATCCATTTTTTGAACAAAGAAAGTCATTTGGTATTTCCTGGGCATTTGACATGCAAATCGAAATTTGATATTTTAATCCAAATGTTCTTGTTGTATTGCTATATGTTTCGTTGTAGTAAAGCATAGGATTCCGGATTTCAAAACATTATTTCTACATAAAGTGTATAATAATGTTAAATTAAATAGGAAATTATTATATGGTTGCACATGTAAGGAAACAAGCAATATGAAATTCTGCACACGTGCCTATTCATGATTAATAGGCCGGTGCATATTGCGTTTTTGTGGAATCCTGTATTTTTATTTGGTAATTTTTTTTATTGGTAATTAATTGTGCATATTTATTTTTAAACTATCACTTTCCGCTTCACGAAAAGTTCTAAAAAGCATTTATCAGTTAAATCCGGATATCGTCGGCTAAACGTGAAAATGTGCTATTATTGCTTTTAAGCCATAACGTTACGAAAATTTTAGCACCTTTTATGTTTATCCGACGATAGTTTTCTACGATCTGATTTAATCAATTATCGTGTCATTCCAATGCCAAATGCAACTGATCGCAACTTCTCCTTGAACCACAAGATCGGATTTCATCATGATTCATGATCGTCTGCAAGTAAATAATTACTCGAAAAAGTATACTGTAAAAAGTAGTACTATTAAAAGTACTTGAGAGCTGGCCCGGCCTAGATGAACCAGGGTAAGAGAAATTGGGTCCATGGTATAAAAATTTCCAAAAATGGATCAAAAATGATTTTTAATGACCATTTCATGTTTTTTCCCTCCAAATGTTGAAAAATAGTCTCTTTTTTCGCAATTTTTCTTTTCATTTTCATTCTCATTCGCGGTTTTTATTCTTTCAATTTCTTAATTTCTATTTATTTTGACTACATTTTAGTTTCTAATTTCCATTTCACAATTGTTCCCGAGTTTATTTTCGGTGTTTCCTAGTTTCAGTAGCTTTTTAGCATCAAAATTAAAAGCAAATTATTTAAGAATTTTCTTGGCAAAAATTGACACTTAAATAAAAAAAAATTCTGAACGTGAAATCTCGCTGGATTATATTCGCACATCTCGCGTTTTTCACCATTTTTAAATTTGATTTTATTTGACATTATTTACCCAGCTAGGAATACTCTATTATGAATTACAAAAGCAACTTGGTTATCGCGTTTTTGCGATTTCCCAGCCTTATAGTAATAAGCTTTTAGTTTTTTCACATTCCTCCCACGGAAACTCATTTTAAAAGTCAACACTTTTCTTTACGGATACGTTAATACTCTGAGTGAGCACTTAAAATGATTTTATTTTGATTACTTTATTTTGAAAAAACATCTTTGCTTTTCTTAGGCAATGGTTGGGTAGATAAGCTTATATGATCATTAATTTTCAGAAAATAGGGAAACAATTTTAGACTTCTTTAAAGCTCCTCCAACAAAAAAGCCAAATCTAGATATGATGAGGAGCTAACTGATGTAAATTCTTGTAAATTCCCTTATATGTAAATTCTTTTTTGGTGTTTTCGGAACCTTTAGCATGTATATTCGTTAAAAAAAATTTTATTTACAAAGGCTGATGAAAAATTTGTGGGGTCTGGGCCATTGTATAAGAAATATTAGGAGCATTACGCCTCTGTTGATACACGTGTTCAATGTTTAAAACTATAAAGTCTAAAAGTAACATCTATTTATGAATTTTTTCTGAAATAAATTTTCTAGAAATCATTATTACTTGCTTATTTAGTCTAAAAGCAATTATATATATTTATGTGTATCTGCACACAAAAGTTTCAACGGTAAAATCGATGGACAATAAAAAGAAGATAATTATTATTTGATTAATTTTTTCCCAAACAATCGTGCCTCAACCAAATAAATTACTTTTCGAATTTAGATAATTGAAAATGAAATAGTGTCTACATAATTATTTATTGTAATAATCTATTATTATTATTATTATTATTATTATATGATCGGGCTCGATAGTATAACTGTGTGTCAATAGTTAAGAGTTGCGATGCTGCGAAG